>JAMQGT020012374.1:0-79478 GCA_024447675.2 Pterophyllum scalare | reverse complement strand
ACACTTCTAATGGAGCAAATACCTGATTGTGTTTCAGAGTTTTGGATTTAAATGTTGGCTCCGATGCCTCAGGTGGCAGACAGAGTTACTGTACATGGATATGGCAGATCTTCTGTGGGACAGATTTTCCCTGCGGCTAGTGTAAGATGGGCCGGTGGCTTTGCTGTCAGACCCTTTAGTCAGCACCGCCAGGTAAAGCCAGGTGTAGTAACCTGCAGGTGTGGGCCACACCAGGCCAAACATCCACCGCTGCTCTCAGTTTGTTTTCCTAGATTTCTTTCTCAGCTCTTTCCCCAGCAGCTCCTCTGAAATCTCATCACAGCCCCTGCTCAGCATGGAGCGCTACATGCCCAATCCCTGAGAGGATGAGCAAACCTTTCAACCCCGCCCCCACCCAGCCTATCCCAGCTCTGATGGATGGAGCTTTCTATTCTCTGTGCACTTATTTAATCAACCCTCCATTATGCACCATCGATCTCCGCTGCCTTCCCCGCCTCTTTGGACTGAAATACAGCCACCTCCCCTCAAAGCTCCAGCTCCCCTCTGTCCCCCATCAGACTCCATTCGCTGTCCAATGACTCACTGTGAATCAATAGGAGCAGAGGTCGAGCTTTTATCCGCCAATAAAGAGACTGTGTGGTTTTTCCTTTGCAGCTGTAAGTCACGGTGAAGGAAGCAGGAAGCAGAGCGAAGGATGTAAACTCTGTTAACGGCGGCTGATTCTGCTTATTGCTGCATTCTTATTCTGGGACTCTGATAGAGGAGTCATCCTTCTGATTTATCTGAATACCTTCATGCAGCTCAGCCCTCAGCCTGAAACAAGCTGCTTTAGATTGATGGCACCCTGAATGGGCACATGTTACTGATATACATACATATAGTTTATAGATGTTAGCCTCTAAAACGCAACAGTACTGACTGGCTGATAGCTCATAAATTCTATGTCCAGCTCCTCATACAAAGAAAACTCCCTAAAAACAATTAATTAAGAATATATTTATTCTCCACTAAAGTAGCTTTGCATGATTCACAGGTCAAAATAATCCTCATTTATCTTAGGCTGTCCTGGCTCTTTAAGGTGAGACTCAAAGATTCTCGGAATAAAATACAAAATGTCCCAAACGGCCTGTTTCCTTAACAGATCTCTGCTCTGCTAGATTTTATTCACTGTTTAGAGCAGTCTGTGCATATTTTTGCATGTTTACTATGAACATCCACCAACAGGAGATATACGGCATATGGTAGGAGCCAGCTGACAGGTACCGGCAGGCCAAGAATGCGGCGGTGGCTGAAGCAAAAACTCAGGTGTAGGAGGAGTTCGGTGAGGCCATGGAAAAAGACTTTCAAACGATCTCAGAGGGATTCTGGCAAACCATCAGGTCACTCAGGAGAGGATAGCGGTGCGCTACTCCCACGGTCTATAGTGCGGGTGGGGCGCTGCTGACTTGAAATGAGGCTATAGTTAGTTGGTGGAGGGAATACTTCTGGCACGCCTTCTGTAGTGGATGAGGGGGACAACTTGCCCATCATTGGAGGTGAGGTCACTGAGATGGTTAAATAGCTCCTTGGTGGCAGGGTTCCTGGGGTGGATGAAGTTCACCTTGAGTTCCTGAAGGCTCTGGGCTCTGTTGTAGGGCTGTCTTGGTTTACATACCTCTGCAACATCGCGTGAAGATCTGGGGCGGTGCCACTGGATTGGCAGCCCGGGGTGGTGGTCCCCATCTTTAAGAACGGCCCATACGTTAGTCAAAGCTCGGATCCAAGAGGAACAATGCGGTTTTCATCGCAGAACGCTGGACCAGCTCTTCATCCTCTTGAGGATATTCGGGCGTGCGTGGGAGTATTCCCATCCAGTCTACATGTGTTTTGTGGACCTGGAGAAGGCATTCGACCACGTCCCTCGGGGTATCCTGTGGGGGGTGCTGCAGGAGTATGGGGTGTCTAGGAGTAGCCATGTGGAGGAAGGCTTCCGCCTTGGTGGCCTCAGAATCTCATCTCTGCTCTTTGTGGATGATGCAGTCCTGTTGACTTCATCAGGTAGTGGCCTCCAGCTCGCAGTGGAACGGTTCGTGGCTGAGTGTGAAGCAGCTGGTATGAGAATCAGCACCTCTAAGACTGAGGCTATGGTCCTCAGCCAGGAAAGAGCGGAGTGCCCACTCTGCTCCAGGTGGAGGAGTTTAAGTATTTCGAAATCACGAGTGAGAGGATTGACAGACAGATTGAGGCTGCAGCTGCAGCGGTCTACATCCCTACCCTAGATGATGCACGGATGGATTAAACCAAGTTTTGAGAATGAAATTTTATTTTTATTTAACTTTTTTACTATAGATCAGATGTTTTTGAGTAAACTGACCCACTTCGCTTTCATATTTTACAAACTGTGGCTGTTCCTCATGCTCAGCTGCATTAAAGATCTCCATCTTTTCAGGAAACTGAACTGATTTATGTAGATCAGTAATTATGTTTTTTAAAAACAGACCCTGATGAGACATGACGTCGGTTGGTGTTGGACTTACAGTTGTTGGCTTGTCTTTGATGAAGATGCTACATTTTATTTATTTTATTTCACTCATGCATCATTTCGGGGAAATTTAGAGGCAAATAAAGCCACATTGTGTCGGTCGATAAGACGTATAGTGACTGGTGTTACTGTGCAGCATCTGTGGAAAGAGGGGTTGGGAGCTGAGAGCAGCAGTCAGAGTCTGTAGTCAGAGCGTTGCATTCAAGTGCTGAAAGAAGAGTTTGACATCTGGGTTTTCAGAGTGGTTCAGAGCGCTGAGTGGTTTTATGTGCGTGTTTTTTGTTTTTTTGATGGCTCATCATTTGTTGAATGAGATAGATGTTGCTGTTGTATTTCAGAGCCGTTCCTGTCCTTTTCTCTGTGTTATGAAGTCAGTAAACTTTCCGGACATACGTCAGAGTGCGGACTTGCCTTTCTGCATGTTATTCATTTACTTGTTTAAGCAGATAAGTGAATTAGCTCCATTTTGACACTTGATCCAGTGTTTTTGGAGACTAAAGGAGCGACAGGTTTCTGAATATTTGCTTTCATCTTGGGGCGAAGTGTCTGATCTCTTTAAGCTCGTTGTCAGTTTCCTGCAGGATCTTCTGTCTGTAGCGTTTTTAATCTGAAGGTAAGGCTGAAAGCTTTCAATTTTTCAGGTCTTTGGGTCCTGAGTTTTGTGAAGGAAGAGTCGGGTTAAACGTTAAACGTAAAGATCGAGCGTCCGTCACAGAAAAACCTGAGTAACATCAGGCTCAGGGAGGAGAAAGCAGGGGTTCAGAGGGGAAATAGCTTTTCTGCTGACAAGTGACAAACAGGTGACCTCTGCTGCTGTTGTCTCTGACACCTGCAGCCTGAAGCGACAGTCTGCCGCTGGGGCTCCACCTCCAGCACAGAGCTGCAGTCTGCAGGTACAAACACCTGCAAGCAGGTCAGCATTCCCTCACTGCACTCAGTAACACGGCAGCTGCCATTAAACGGAGTCTTCTTCAGCTAAAACTCCACACGAGTTTGGATTTACAGGATTTTTGGCACGGTGGCGTTTGAGCCTGCAACCCCAGCAGATCATGTAACAGCTGAGTAACGAGCAGTAGCCTCTCCATCACTTCATCATCTGAGTAAGAGGCTGAAGCTCTCCCGACTCCCTCTGAAGGAGGAAAATCCAGCTTTTACATCCTTAAAGGTTTTTGCTGCTGTTTGCTAATGACACTGGATTCAGTTTTGGTTTCCAGCTCGATAAATAACACTAACTTTGAATATCTTTTATGTGTTTTATGTTCAAGACCAGGCGAGTCTTCTGCAGCTGCTAAACATACAGACATGAGACTGATATCCACCTGAACACTCCCACAAAGAAAAACCACAGGCTTACGTCCCAAAATCGTTTCTTTAAGGAGGACCATTCTGCTTCTGTCCTGCTCTGCAGTTTTATTCTTGGACTTCAAAAAAGTGCATATTTATTTATTTGTGCAGCCCCTCAGTTCATCTAAACACCCACTGACCTCTGATTGGCACATTTCTGGAAGCTGATGGGCTGCCCGTGAGCCGTGCCACCTGTGGATGTCCATATAAGGAAATCTGTGACACTATGATGTCATCACATTAAAAGAGTCTAAAAACATCATAAACTGAGTATTTGTATCGCGGGAGCAGTTAGATAAATAATTAGATCAATTTCAGAGCTTATTCATGAAAGAATGAGGAGAAGCAAGAGGAAAGGTTAGTTAAAGAAATGGTTGAAATGATAATCGGAAGGTTTGGAAACAGCTAAGAGCTGGTTTCAATTATCAGATAAATGAATGTGCAAAGATTAAACTGATGGATATGTTAGAAAATACTCCACATGGATAATAATGATGTTTCTTTCCCTTTCCAGCCAGTACGGTCCACCTTCTACCATGCACCAGGCTCCACAAGCCCCGCCCCCACAACAATACCAGCCAATGCCACAACAGTACCAGCCAATGCCACAACAGTACCAGCCAATGCCGCAGCAGTACCAGCCACCCATGCAACAGGCTCCACCCACGCAGCAGAGCTCAATTCAGATCCCTGTCGGCTCCGCCCCCTCTAAGGTGGTCAGTACTGCCTGCATCTACCCTTCACAGCCAGGTAAGCTTCTGTAAAAACACACTGCTCAAAAAAATGAAAGGAACCCTTTAATCAGAGTTCAGCATCAGTCGGTGAACCTCTGTGATACTGATGAGGTCAGTAAGTATCAGAGGGGGGTGTTCATCAGTTTCAGCTGCTTTGGTGTTCATGACATTACCAACAGGTGCACTAGAGGGGCAACAATGAGACAACCCCCCCAAACAGGAATGTTTCACAGGTGGAGGACACTCATTTTCCCCTCCTCATCTTCTCTGACTGGTTTTCACTAGTTCTGCATTTGGCTAGGGTCAGTGTCACTGCTGGTAGCATGAGGTCATACCTGGACCCTACAGAGGCTGCACAGGTAGTCCAGCTCCTCCAGGATGGCACATCAATACGTGCCATTGGCAGAAGGTCTGCTGTGTCTCCCAGCACAGTCTCAGAGCATGGAGGAGACTCCAGGAGACTCCAGTTACTCTAGGAGAGCTGGACAGGAGAAGGTCCTTAACCCATCAGCAGGACCAGGATCTGCTCCTTTGTAGGAGGAACAGGAGGAGCACTGCAGAGCTACAGAATGGCCTCCAGCAGCCACTGGTGTGGATGTCTGTGAGCAAACAATCAGAAACAGACCTCATGAGGGCCTCCTGAAGGCCCGACGCCCTCTAGTGGGCGCTGTGCTCACTGCCATCAGCTATCAGGATGAAACCCTTGGACCTGTCAGACTGTGGAGAATCTGTTTAAATGCACTTAAATACACACACAAGTAATTAATGATGTGATTAATTTTGTCATCTGTGGTTCCCTCATATTGACGGGACATTTAAAATCACTTAATTAATTAAAGGTAACTGTAATCACATTTGTCATCATAACTGTAATCTTATCTTATGATATCAAGTATATCTTTATTTCCTCCACCCACAGCACCAGCTCTGGCTCCATCTGCAGCCCCACCGCAGCCCCGCCCTCCAGCCGCCGCCGCCCCTGCCCCCGCCCCGCCTCCTGAGGCTTCGGGCTCCTCCAACAGACCCCCGTGGGTGACTGACTCAAACTTTGCTGATAAGTTTGACCCCGGCAAAACCACCTCCACCACCACCAAGGTGCAGCCGCTGCCCCAAGCTGCCCCTCCCCCTCCAGTATACATCCCCAACCCCTCCCCCGCTGGGCACGCAGCTCCCAGTCCTGCCACCATCACCCCCAGCCCCGCCCCCATCACCCCCAGCCCCGCCCCCTTCCCACCTGTGGCCAGAGGTGTGGCCCAGAGGGCAGAGAGGTTCGCTGCCAGCAGTCGTACGCCTCTGTGCGCCGCCTGCAACAGCATCATTAGGTAACGTACTGACGCGCTTTTGGAGCCTCTAGAGGAGCTTAGAGGAACTGCAGCTTTTGGTGCTTCATCATTCTGCTTCAGAGGTTGCTTGTAGCTTAAACCGGGTGATGCTGATGAAAACATGTCACTTTAAGCATGAATTCAAATAAAATATTGCTGCTGTTGTTTGCAGGGGCCCCTTCCTGGTGGCCCTCGGCAGGTCCTGGCACCCCGAGGAGTTTAACTGTCACTACTGCCACATGTCTCTGGCGGACGTCAGCTTCGTGGAGGAACAGAACAACGTCTACTGCGAGAACTGCTACGAGGAGTTCTTTGCCCCGACCTGCGCTCGCTGCAACACCAAGATCATGGGGGTGAGATGCTCACCTGCACACATTCTACCTGTGCGGCATCACACCTGTGAAGCTTTTAGTCTCTGCAGACAGCGCTCAGTGTTTCAGAGGCTTTCTGTATTTAATGCTTCATAATCTCTCGCATATATTTACTGGCTTAAGTTTAAGAAAAGGCTTCAAATATATAAACAGCATATTCTTAATGTGTTATTCATAAAATGCTAAACATAGATCACACGGTTTCTGTCAGAAAACGTTGTCGTGCTGTGTGTTGCAGGAAGTGATGCACGCCCTGCGGCAGACGTGGCACACCACCTGCTTTGTGTGTGCAGCCTGTGGGAAACCCTTCGGGAACAGCCTGTTCCACATGGAGGACGGAGAACCGTACTGTGAGAAAGGTACGTGGCCGCCGCCGCCGCCACCGTACCGCTTTTTTGTGCCGTGTTTGATGGCTTCTGCTCATTTCTGGCTCCATGCTTTCATTCTTAGAGCAGCTTTGCATGATGAGTTCAAAATAATCCATCTTTATCTGACACTGGGCCACTCCCCCCACCCCCAACCACCGCCACCTTTTATTCGGCTCTGATTGGCTGAACCCCCCATGAACAGCAAATGGGTGGAGCTTCTGTGTGCTCTGTGTGACATCAAAAAGATCCAAGAGTATAAAAAAGTGTGTGAAGCTGAGCTGAAACAAACTAAGTTCTGCCTCCCGTCGTATTTATGTGATTGTGATAAAGCAGCTTTTTTTATCAGGCTGATAAATTCAGGCACTGACGGCTGCATCTTTAACCCTTTCTGCGTCTCAGATTACATCGCGCTCTTCAGCACCAAGTGTCATGGCTGCGACTTCCCCGTGGAAGCTGGCGACAAGTTCATCGAGGCTCTGGGCCACACTTGGCACGACACCTGCTTCGTTTGTGCGGTAAGGACGATGAACGGTCGATGGAGGGGGCACAGTTTAGTTTTAGGTGTCTCAACCCGGTTTCCCGTCTGCTGTGCCTGCAGGTGTGCCACGTGAACCTCGAGGGTCAGCCCTTCTACTCCAAGAAAGACAAGCCTCTGTGCAAGAAGCACGCCCACGCCATCAACGTGTAAACCCGCCGGGCCGCACCTCATCACGGCCACGAACACGAGCTGACGACTTTTTCACACGCACTTTTATTTTTTTGCGCATTTATGTGTGAACTCTCTGCTGCCTGATGATCCTGCTTCAGACCCATCCCACCCGTCTCATCACGTACTGTAGTTATTTTCTTATGTTTTCTACCAGAAATCGTGTGTGTGCGTTCAGTGTGACTGCTGAGCTGTTCAGTTCACAAATACAGGTGTTTGTATGGAGTGTGCAAGGTGCCAAAATGTTTGTTTTTTTTGTGTTTAATAATAATCAATTAGTAAACTTATAAAAGCAAAAATATTTAACTAAACTGGCTGTGCAATTAAACTAAAACAGATTGTAATTTATTAGAAGTTGCACTTACGATTTGGTTTTTTTTTTGGTAGGGGGACAAAATACATCAAAATTTTTATTTATATTTGTTTTATTCATTTTTTAATTGAATGCTATCACCCTATGCTGTCCGAACATGTAACTTTCAGCTTTTGAAAATCAATTGTTCACCCTGGTCCCGCCAGTCAGGGGAAAAAAATCGTATTAAGCCAAATATCAAAAACTGTTAAAATTTTTAAAGTATTTTTATTTTTCTAATAAAAATAAGGTTATGGTAGTTGGGGTACTTAGACCTTAAAAGGTTAAGAGTTTTAAAATTATTTTTGAAATTAATTTAAAAATGAAAACATAATGTTATTTTTGGTTTATATAGACAATTTATTTAAATAAAATTATAATTTTCTTAATACTTTTTATTTGTAGCATTTCAATTAAAATTATTTCTCAAAGCAGCAAACTGTTTCATATGTGTGAAATTAGATTTATTATAATTAAAAAATGTATTTCTGTTAGTGGCACATTTAGGACTCCGTATATTTGAACTGTACAGCTGATATTGTTCTCCTTATATATTGGACTTCTCTTGATAATGTGCCTCTTTTGACCGTTTGAATGGTACCATTTTATTTTTTCTTTCACTTTCAATCTAAAATAAAATATTTAAGTTTTTATAGAGATGACGTTAAACCACAGACTGCAGAGAAGCTGGAAGATTCAACAGCAGCAGATTGAACGTAACAGATAGCAGTCTTGATAAGCAGTCCTCGTTACTCTGGCAGTGAAGGTAACACAGGAAACACGACCAGGTGAGGCGTTTCTGGCCTCGTCCCAGCAGGTGAACCTCCAGATCTGACAAACACGCCTAAATGTGCAGAGATACGCGTGAGCGCCAAACTCTAAATAGAATGTAAACGTCTGCTGCTGTACTTCAGGGTGGATTTGAGTTTGTGCAGATGTGTTCCTGCACTCACCGCACTCAGGTGCATTCAGACTTGTTTATCCAGGTGAACCTGCTCAGGCGAGGCAGCTCTTTGACTTCACATGCTTTAGGAGGAAAATTAACCTTGAATTTCATATTTATTTGACTGTGTGATATTTATTGAGAAGCTAGTATATCATCACTAGTGTGAGTAAATGATTGGTGTGTTGGTTCATGTTTGTTTGGTGAATTCTGAGCAATGATTTCCTGTTGATTTTTTTAATTACTCTGTAAATGTGCTAAACTGCAGGAGCTCGAATGTTAACGACATGATGGCTCCGCTCACACTGCAGCTCATCGATCCCCCCGCATCCCAAAACTTTAGATTTGTATTTTCTTTCTTTATGAACACACAGGCTAAAAATATTTGAACTTCCATCCAGGCAAAAGCAAACATGTAGCTGCTCTCATGGCTGTAAAATCTATTTATTTATTTATATTTATTTCTAAGAACAGATTTAAAAAATACCCGTACTGTTGTTTTTGTGGCAAAAACATTATTTTTTAATATTTTTACCATTTTTTTTTCAGTACAGGTTGCGTGTCTTGGGAGCATCTAGTGGCCATGAGAGGTACTGCCGCAAACCACAATAAAAGCCTGAGTGTTTCACTCCAGATATTTTTGGTCATCTTGATCTCTGCTCAGAGTCAAAAATGTAAATTATTAAAAATATCTGAGCACAGTCGGGGTGTTTTAGCGGCATGTAGTGGCCACTAGGGGGCAAACACAAACTTTTTGTATATTAAAAAGTTTTGTAAATACAAAAAGATTTTGATACAAATTTCTGGAAGCTGAATGTTTTTGTTTTTTTTAACACCAGTTTTGTTTTTGCTGAGAAAAATGTGAGTTTTTCAGTACAGTCGACGTGTTTAGCGGCCTCTAGTGGCCACTAGAGTACAAGCATCTAAGCGAGCTTTTGGGTTGCGCGAAGCTTGTGAATTTGTGTTATTTAGCAGTGTGAACGGAGCCTCTGATGATTTAAACTTTAGTGTTTTGTGATTTAAACTGAACGTGTTGGACTCCTGCAGAGAACCGTGCCTTTGCTGAAATCTGACCGGCATGCTGAGCAGTCTGTGTGCCGGTGTACAGTTTTTACTCTGATTGTACTTTTATACAGTTTGTGTGTCTTTCTGAGGGTGAATGTGTGCATGCAGCATGTCAGCATCAGTTTGTGAAACAAAGGGGAGCGCCAACGCGACCGTTCACTGTTATTTTCGAGTGTTTGTGATTAAAGGTGCCGTGCTGTGAGTGAAGAGCGGCAGGACGGAGGGACAGAAGCTGCTTCAAAAACTCTGCTTGACTTTTTCTGATCATTTGAAGAGTTTCTGTGTTGCAGGTTGAATAAACTGAGCACTCCAAGCACCTGAAAGCATCCGCTGGAAACGTCTCACTGTTTCATTTTGATGTTCATGCATTTATTACATTAAAAAGTTTCTGTGAGGGCGCAGAAATATTTCAGGCTCTTTAATAAAAACTCAAACATTTTGAGCTAAAAAGGAAAAAATAAATGAAAACGTGTGAAATATGGCCAATATTACAAAATATTTGAACATTTTGAGCGTATACTAGAAACATTCTGAGAAATAAAAGCCAAAATGTTGCTGATAATAAAAGATGCGATTCCAGTTAAAATCACGGTTTCTGATTTTTGCACCAAACAAAGTCCAAATTTGTATTTGTAGCTGCAGCTTTGAGGATTTTTGCACCAAAATGAGAATAAGAATCATTTCTGAGAGGGGAAGAGAAGCATTCATTTTTGACCTTCATGAACTTCCTCTTTCATTTCTTTTTCCAAATAATTGTCATCAGTTTTCTGGAACTCTGACCTAAGAACTGTTTCAACATGAGTGTCACACCCAAACATCATCAGCCACAATAACAGGAAGCACTCAAAGGGACGACATTTAACTGTAATGTGATAGAGTCCCCACATACCAGCATCTTTACAGGCCATGCAAACAAATGCAGTAAGAAACAGCTCCATACAGCATTATTATCACTTTGACCTTCAGATCAACCTGTTCACCTTGAAGGAGAGGTCAGAGGTCAAATGTGACCTGCTATGTAAATCTTTTTAAGGTACTTTCTATATGCTGACAATGCACACCTCACTGGTCAGAATCATAGTTTCTCAGTTTAAGGCTTTTTGTCCATTTTCCACCAACAAATTATGAAGTTGACCTTTATGACCTCTGTGGTTCACGTGAGCCAGATTTTAATGGATTGTAACATGACCTCTGACCTACAAAGTTTTATCAGATTCATTTCAGAAAGACCAACGCCACCGAACATGACCTGATGGTGATGTCCCGTTAGCAGCCACCAGAGGGAGCTAGGATCCTCTCCTGATTGCATTTCAAAATAAAAGCCTGCGGGTCTTTGCGCAGCAGAGATTGGACTCAAAGAGGAGCGAATAGAGAAAAGAGGTCTCACTCTGCTGCTGTCTGGAGACCAAAAACAGCTCCTAGAATAAATCACTGACTTTCTAAGCAGTTATTGAAATAATTTATAGACTTACTTCACTTTTTTTATTTTACCACCAACATTATTAAATAAGTTTCCAAGAGTAATGCTTCTGATGAGACAGCATTAAAGCTCAGACATGATGCTGATGATTGAGTCTTTCAGCTCATAAACATCAATTTTAACTTTTAGAACTAACAAGAACCCACATTATATTTTTATATCTGATGAAACAGCATTTTGTAATTAATCTAATTTGATTTTAATTTTTAAATGAGTATTTGCGTCACAGTAACACAAATACTTCATACAGTGATCCTGGGAGTGGCGGTAATGCTGTAAGAAACGTTTATCCTGATCCTGAGCTCCTGGAAAACCTGGATTAGATCTGTGGGCAGGAGTGGCCTTCATTACTCAGCAAAGCTCATTAATGATCATCTAAAATGACCAGAAATGACCGGAATGAGTCTTTACAGTTTTTATCAGCAGTAATTCCTGTGGCCTCCTCAAAATACCCCAATAAAAAAAACAGCAGCAGTTATTTATTATCGGGATGACACTTTAAAGAGGAAACTATAAAATAAAATAAATAAATAAAGCGAGGTGGAATAGAAAAAAGGGAGGAAATAGACACAGGTAAAAGCTGCACACCTGAGTCGTTCAAAGCCTCCGGATTGTCGCATTTAAAAAAAAAAAAAAAAAAAAGGTAAAACAGCGCGCGCGCAGTTTCCACGCTGCTCGTTCCGACGGGAAGTTTGGCCGGTGTTTGCCCTGCAAGGTGAGTCATCGCGAGGGCGAGAGACGATCTTCGGCTGGTGTTGGCGTTTGTGAGCAGCGGCTGTGGAAAGCCGCAGAGCGCAGCGCAGGGCACGCAGCGACGGACGTAACCACACGCCTGGAAATTACACCTCTGTGCGGGATAACGGAGCTAAGTAGGACCGAGGCTGGAGCGGGAGCGGACTTTCAGGATGAACTAAGGCGGAGAAAGGAGTGGAATATCCGGGGCAGTGATTAAAGAAACGGAAGAAAGGTGAGCGAAATGGCCCCAAACTTCACCCGGAGCTGCGGGTCTGAGAGCCGTCTATTTGCTGGGCGCACGCGTTCCCTGAGGATTGTTTTTAGTTTCACTGCTTTAAGTGTGTTTTCTTTTGTGTGTATTTAAAATAATCTTAATGCTTCTTGTTGTAGAAGAAAGCTTAAGGAATGAGTATTAAATTCGCTTGGTGAGCAGATTTTATTCCTGTGCCAGGAGATAGACGCATCCCCGTCCCGACTGCTGTCGTGGAAAAAAAAAGTTTGCTTCAGTTTTGCTGCCGCAGAAATTTGGCTCGTTTGGGGCCAAAAAGTGTCGGATTATCGCCGTAAACCCTCCGGAGCTTCGTTAGAGCGCCGGGGACGACGTTTTTTGGGGCTTTAGGGGTGATATCAGGGGCTTTTGATGAAGTTTTTGCGGGAGAAGACGTTTGCAGCTCGGTTAGCCGCATTCCTGTTAGCGCCGCTAACTCCGCGTTAGCCCCGAGCGGCTCCAGGTGCTCAAATTCGAGGAAGACGCAGGTAAATGCGCAGGTTTTTAAGGCTTTTAAAAAGCTCTTTTCGTTACTGGGTGTTGTTGTTGTTAACCTGGTTAGCATCGTGGGCTAACTGCGCCTGGCTTCAGCCGTGTTTGTGTCCGCTTACCTGCTTGAAACTTTGATTTTTGTCCCACCTGAGCAGGCAGGTAAGGGACAACTGTGAGCTTTGCGTCTCCGTGCTGAGTTTGGGCATTTTAAAGTGTTTTTAGCGGGTGTTTGTCAGCTTTTCTCTGTTCTGTTTATTCCGCCATGTTTCTGTTTGCTTTATTATCGATACGATCGCTGCTTCGATCACCAGCTGATCGATTAAGGATCGATGCTTTTATTTCTTTGCAGTGTTTCTGAACAGCCGGATGTCGGTGTCCACACAGGGACATGAGCGGGTTTCTGAATCACCTCCTGTAGCTCCTTAAAATCTTGAAGGACTTAGAAATCTGACCTTCGTGTCTTTTAAACTGGCCTAAAAACGGAAGGACGCTGGGAGTAGGCTTTTCAAGAGTCTGTTTATCAGACATTGTAGTTTTTGAATCAGAGAAACTGGTCCTGGAGTCTGGGAGCCGGTGCCCACCAGCAGGAGGATAGACTCCCCGGAGAGGCAGCTGAGCACCTTTCAGAGGATTGCATTCACACCTGCACATCCACCCCTTCCTGCATGACCTCGGATCAATCGGCACACGTCTCTCCGCATTCTCAGGCTAACTGGTCTGTGTCCGTGTAAACAAAGGGACGATTTTCCACTTAAAATGCAGAAAAAGTTCATTTTCCTTCACGTCGGCACCACAGTTTCTTCCCTGCTTACGACAAGTTTCTGAACGTCACGATTTGTTATTTTAAATATGATTAAAAAACTGCTCGGTTAGGGTTACTCCGTGGACCCTCGAGGACTCGGTGTGAAGAAATAAACGAGGACCCACAGTTGGAGTTTGTGACCTGTTCAGAGGTCAGGGGTCACTGATTGCCTTAAAAATGTAAGCGAGTGATAAGAAATAAGAAAAAGATGACTTAACTCCAAAATAACAACATCAGTAATAGTTTTCGGCGGTAACGGGGCTTTGGCTGTGGAGGCAGAGCGGGTCCAGATGTGCTGCCCGCCTCGTGTGGGCGAACGCCATTAAAATGCCAAACAGTGGAGCAGCAGTGGGCGATGATGGCCTCAAAATTATGTCACAATATTTCAACATCTGTGATGACATCAGTGAGGCAGCTGCATTCATGTAAGTAAAGAAAGGGCATTGTTCCATCCTGCTTTTGGACTATTGCAGCTTTGTAGCATGCTGTAGTAATAGCTGTGGCTCGGCACAAGTCAAATGTAAGCCCAGGTACTTCACCTTTGAAGTAGAAGGAAGAAATAACTGCTTAATAATAACGATCGTAACTTGTCAGGCATGTTTCCTGCCTGGATGTCGTCTGTTGGATCGAACATTTTGACGGCTGCTTAAAGTCGTGCGTTTCCACGATGTCACCAGCAGCTCGTGCTCCTCCTTTGCAGCCGGGGTGTGCACGGTGGTGTGTTCCTTGCGTGTTTTGGGCAGCGCTGTGCTCTGTTGCAGGATGTTGAGGCATCGAGTCATCATCGGAGGCTGACGCCGCTCTCGCTCTCAGACGTGCCGGGTTTGTTGCACACACCAGGGTGTTGCTATAGCAGTGATATCAGGAGATGTGTTATCACAGACGGTGTGATGTGAGCAGCCCTAAATTAGAGGCTCAAACCTACAAAGATCTGCCCACGTTTTCCTGTGATTGATTTCTGATGCGGGGATAATGACACAGCTATCATTTTCACTCTAAACTGCCAGCAGATACATTGACTGCTGAAGCTTCGTACAGGGCCTCGGATAAACACGTTTGGCCCACATCGCTTTAGAAAGGCGTCTTTTAATGCCCGCTGTGAGGAGCAGGAAAACCTGTCTGACTGCTCATGTGGGCACCTGACTGCTGGCATTTATCTGGCTCCTGCATGTGGGTCATTACAAGGCCTTCAGTGACAATCAAGACAAAAATGTTGCTGTAGATGTTAACCTCTGGGTTTTATTTTTAAGAGCATCTAAAGTCGTTGAAGACTGTTTAAAGCTTGTTTGGCTCTTTAAGGGCATCTCAGCAGGGTGCCCGATTATTGATCTTGTGTCAGATTTGTGTGTTAAATTCTGTTGATCTCTTTGTTTTGTACTTGCTTTCAGAGTGTTTACCACCTGCGAGCTAACAGTGGTACGACCCTCAGACTGTAAACGCTGTCTTCAGATTCCTTCCTGTCTGCCAGCAGCCTCACACTCTCTGTTGTTCTTTTTTCTGCTCGGTGTCCCGTCACAGAGGCACAGTTAGACTGCTCGCTGAGCTGACGGCCTCCACCTTTGCAGGCCTCTTCCTCTTCCTCGTCCCTGTTAGGGAACAGAGGCACACGGCCGGGCGAGAGGGGGTGTTAGAAATTAAAATCTAGTACTATCCGTATGCCAGACAGCTGTACATTCCTCAGCCAAGCCCAGATCGCTGTAACCGAAATAACACTCTGACAGCAGGCTAGGCCACAACAAGAGAAACGAGAGAGGAGGCGCTGTTTCTGAAAGGGACCGACCGTCCTCGCCGTCTCGCTGGATTCGGGCCCACTCAGTCCTTATTTTTCATTTGCAGTTTAAAACTGAAAGAAACTCGAAGAATGAGTGAAAACCTCTTCAGCTTCCTTAAACTTAACGTCCCCAGGCTGGTTTCTCCTTCTATTCAGCGATTCTCATCTGCTCTTATAAAATGACACCAGTCCTCTGGACTGGGACCCAGAACGGTCTCCAGTTAATGCTGGTGGCGTCTGGCGAGGGAGCGGAGAGTTGTTTTGGAAAAACTAAACGCTGTGATCGCGCCCGTGCAGCCACAGATTCAGTTTGTCAAACCCACTCAGTAATTTATTAAAAACATTTGAGCGAGTCTCAGTGGACGGGGGAGCCGCTCGGCTCTGCGTCATCAGTGAGCGCGAGGGTCTGTGCGGACTTTTTAAAATCATTTCCACGGTTTTTGTGACCGTGCACGCGCCCAGGCGGCGGACCTCAAAGACGCGTGACAGGAACGAGCGCTCAGCTGTCGGGTCTCCAGCTGTGTCTGCACCGGAGGATGGCCGAGGCTTAAACCTCTGCATGGTGTCATATTGTTCAGGCATTAGTTATTACACAGGACATTCATCTACAGCAAATTTTATTACAGTTTAATCAATGCATCTTTTTAACGATTAATCAGGTAATCACTGCTGTTAGACGGACGAGGCACTTGGAGACGGCGCCGTTGGCTGTGGGAGTTTTCCTGTTGTTTGGCGCGGTAGAGACAGTGTGGTTAATTGATAAACGAGTATGTAATCAGGATGATGAAGATGATCGTCAGCCGCAGACTCTAAGTCTTTCTGGAGGCGTCTCCAGATTACTTTTCCCACATTTGTGCACGCAGCCTCTGTGAGGTACCGTAGCTGCTCTCCGCCGTGCGACCGCAGCGTGAGTCGCTGCACCCTCAGATTTTCTCAGGCGCTCAGAAAGGAAACGCGAGGAGGTGAATCACATCCCGACTGTAGCTGTGAGTGTGGCTGCAGACACGTGCTGCTCAGTGTGGTTTTTAGGGGTAAAGCAGCCCGGTTCAGACTTGGCCGAGTCGGTCTGTGACACAAAGAAGCAAAGCAGAGAAAAATATCATCCCTGTGCACCAGCCTTACTCGCTGACACAGAGACCGCACTGGGAGCCAGAGCACAGAGACAAAACCCACCGTTTTCAGTTAAGCTCTCATGTTATAATTCAAACGCACGTTTTTTTTTTTACTTTGCAGATCCCTGACAGCTCACACTCGCCATTCGGTTCAGGTGAATATTGTGTTCAATAACTGAGGTTTTCCCGCTATTTGTGTCCAGCATTAAATAATACTAAAGTAAAATTCACTGTCAGAATTAAACCTGAGTTAAAGGGCAAAAATGAGCAGCTTTTAGAGTCTCGTCATCAACAGAAACAACGGCCCTTTAACAGCTTCATCGTTTTACTTTGTGGGTTGACGGGAACTAGAATATGTTGGCACGCTTCGGTGTTTAATAATCACACTACGTGGTTACGTAGTGCAGATCAGCTAGCACGAAGCTCCGGCCTTTCTGATCGGTCATTTTACGCTTGTGTGGAGAAAGCTGGAATAACAGAACTTCCAGGACTCCGACGCCAGCGGGAACGTTATCGGACGACTGCTCCGCTGCAAAAGCACAACATGAAGCGAGCTGGAAAACGGCGTCACGGTAAACGCTGGTTTAGTCTTGACGGGCGACGTTTGCATCTCTGCTCCAGGCCCGTGCAGTCATCCGACCACGACAGCAGAGTAATATGCAAATGGAAACAGTTTTATTAAAATCTGGACTAGTCCCCCAGGCGTTCAGCCCTCGCTGCACAGAAACAGCAGATGATGAGTTATCTGTAGTGGTCTGAATGTGAAACAGCCGCTGGGTGCTACTGTGACCCGGGAGGTGGTGGGGGGCATCTCCAGCCTGCATGAGAGTCGAGGTCGCTGCTGGAAATCTGAGGGCTTCTATTTAAGGTCTGTTCGTTGGACTGCTCCGCGACGCGTTCAGGGAGCGTCCGATTTGCTGTTTTCATTTTCAGTTTGTCATTTTGACACTCGTGGGTTTCCTTTGGCTTTGGGGGTGGTGCCAAAAATTTCTCTCAAAGTAATCTTAAACGGGCAAAGGCTGCAGGTTACAGGTCTGACCTTTATTTGAAGGCAGTTTTTGGTAAGAAATGGCAGAAACAGGCAGAAATGAGAGCTAAAAGTAGTTTTATGGTCATGTTGTCTCCTTTTCTGGCCCACTTCTTATTAAAAGCTGGTTCACAAACTCACTGAGCTGCTTTTTCCATGTGTTTCTGTTTCTCCTCACTGCTTCTTCTTCTTCTTCTTTGCTGTGCTTCGTCTCAGTTTTCCCTCTCCTGGGAGACTTTCCACCCTTGGAGGCTGAGCTCGGGAATCTCTCCCTTTTCCTCTGCTCTGTTTCCATCTCTCCTTTTCCTGCTCCTTCCCTCCCTCCATCCTTTTCTCGGAGTGGGTTTCCAGTCTTGCAGGCTGAGGATCAGATTACTCGCGGAGTCTCGGAGGCTCTGGCGAGGTGGCATTGGAAGAGGAGGAGGAGGGATGAAGGTAGGAAGGAGGGAAGGAGATCAGGTTTCACATCTCCAGCGTTCTCCTCTGTCTGCCTCGCCTCCCTCCTCCTCCCCCTGGCAGCCTGGAGACAGAGTGGCTGAGCCAGGGAGGAAAACATGCAATCCACCCTCCTCCTCCTCCTCCTCCTCCTCCCTTCCCCTCCCCCATACATCCAGCCTCTGCAGATAAATAAAGGCAGTAAATGGGAGCTGAGTGCACAGAGGAACAATTCTTCACCTCCGTCCCTACAGAGAGATTTTATATCCTCCTCCTGAGTGTTTTTCCTTCTCCTGGATTTGTGGCAAAGGTGACTCGAGTTTTTCCCGGGAAGCTCAAACCTGAGCTCAGGAAAATGCAGACGGGTCTTTGCGGTTTGTGCATTTGTAGCACCAGAGGTGGTAGATTACTTTAATCAGTTTGTAGCTTGTTTTTTTTTTTTTCTCTTTAAGTCACCTTCTGCTGTTTTTGGTGCACCTGGGTCTGCATCCACCCACAGCCCGACGTAATCGAATCTCAGCAGGGCGTCCGGGCTTTAACAGCGAACCAGGAAGGGGCTGAAACCTGCGCTGTGTTCCCTCTGAACACGTGATTGTCGATCAGAAATATAGCGTACATGCAGACGAGAAAAGCGCCATCTCAGTGATGATGGGCAGAATGTACAGTGTTTAGACACAATGTTATAAATATTATGTAACCACAGTTTCGTGGCAGTTTATGAAACACTTGCCACCTTTGATCTATTGATTCATGTTTCTAAACACACGTTTTACAGTATTTTTGGGTCCCGTCCTGATTTTTCATTACTTCTCATTTGTACTGATTCATGCCCACATGCAGTTCCCACAAATCCTTTGACATACGTTACCAATAAAGAATATGTGGTTTGGTCAATAATAAAGCGTAATGCTCCCGGGTCAAGGATCCCAGAGGCTGAATCAAACTAAGGTTTTACGGGGTAACATCCTTTGGGATTGGTCCCAATATCAAATTGTTTTTTCTCAAATATTTATCTCATTGAGTCCTGAAGGACTTTTTGACTTTGATGTAAAGCGTCCATGCAACGTTTACGTTTGAAGACAAAGCTAAAAGTTAGTTAATCACTAATATTCTTCCTTTTCTGACATGTTTTTGATCCTGAGCTCGTCCCAGATCTCTAGAGTTGGAAAAAAAACTCGATCTGAAAGACAAAGTTGCTGGTGGAGAATCAGGTCCAACACGTCATCAGAAGATCAGAACGAATGGATGAGAACCCAAAGGAGGCGCCTCGGGTTCAGCTTGTGTGACGATCAGAGAATACTATTAACCCTCAGCAGTCTGAAGTTTGGGAATGGCTGCTCTGCTGGACGAATGATAATCTTTAGCTTACAAACACAGAGTTTCCTGCACAGCTGGAAAGATGGTCGATATCTGCTGTTCTTTATTCAGTTCACAGGTGAACAGGTAGGTGAACAGGTAATGTCTGTCAGGCCCTTTTTTTCTTTTTTTTTTTAGCTAATCCTTCAGTTCGTAGCGTTATTCCCACTCAGATTAACTTCTCCAGTAAAATGTGCAGCAGCGATTCCCGAACTCTGTGTTTTCATTGATCCATTTTGATTTTCAGACGATTAGCTTGTTGAGGTTGATTCTCCATCAGCAACTTTAGCTCCTCCGTCTGACACCCACTGCTCCATTCATAGTTAATGAGGGGTATTAATGAGCTACCAGACAAGTTCATAACTGGGTTCGAGAATGAAGAACGTAAAGTTTTTAAAACATCACTTTGTCTGTGAAAGGTGTGAAACTTCAGGACCTGACCTTCCCATCGCTGCAAGGACGGAGGCCTGCCGCTTCTTTAATCATTTCACGTTTTGACTTTAAATGTTGGAAAATAATGCAGAATGCTCCGTATGAATTCCCAAACTCTAAAACGATGAATGCAAATAACTTAATTTACTGACTGAGCTGAAGGTCAAAGCATCCTCCATGCTTCGACCTCCTCCTTCCTCCAGCGGCTCCAGCAGACCTTTAAATGGTATTGATCTCTGCTTTAAATACACACAGCCCATCCCAGTAAATAATTCAGCAGAAAGATCCCGCTGGCTCGGGGGTCGAACAGGAGGAGACCTGCCTTCGTCCTGATGGATGGATGTGCTCGGTTTCACATCAAACCACCTCTTTTAAATGTGATTATCTGTGCGGTCATGCGACGACATTGAGCAGGACCGAATTCCTCGTGAGTTCAGAAATCTGAAGGTTCACCGCACCACAGCAGAGCTCAGCTCAACAAAACGCACATCACAAAACAAGGCTTTGCAGTGTTTTCAGCAGATTTGGTGTCACCGGCCGGCTGTTTGTGTCCTGCAGCTCACTTTGCTCCCATGCTCATTGTTGATACGAAGAATAAAAACAGTGAAGAATGCTTTGGATCGATGGATAGAAATATGCTGGATCCATGGAACAGAAATACCCGGACAGATGGAATGAAATCCGTTGGACAGGTAGAACTATAAATATGAAACCGTGTAACATGGAGTGGCTCAGTAGAAGAGAAAAGGCTCATAAATGTCTGTTTCTCTGAACTACCAACTAACATCTGCTGCCCCAAAACCAACGTTTCCAAGATTATTTCTCTACGTTTTGATGATTTATGGACAAAAAGGATGATTTGAGACTGTTGGCAGGTTATTTGTGTGCAGCCTGACTTCCACACTAAAGAAATCATTTTGTAACCACAGCGTACTACTTTAAATATGGCCTAATTCTCTCAGATGTTTTAGGAGAAGAGTTAAGTTGGAGTGTTCCTGTTGAGGAAGTGTGGCCTGTGAGGAGAAATCTGCAGGCTCGTGTTGTTTAAAGGAAGTCTGAGCTTGTCTAACTTGGACAAACTGACGAACTGAAATCTTTTACCTTCAGGCATCTGCTTGAGTTCCTCCTTCATTCTTGAGGCGATTTGCTTTTCCTCTCTCAGTAATCCTCCTGGCTGATAGGTGCAGTGATGGTGTCCCCTGACCTCTGACCCCTGACTCCTCCCCTCCTTGACCTCTTGAATCTCAGACAGCTTGTTAAGAGAGCTGTCTCTCACCTTGATCATAGTGTGCGACTTGCTTCAGAGTATGAAAGACCGTCTTTACTCACCTGATCAGTCAGAACTGTTTCAGGATTGTGGTGCTGGTGGTGCTGGACTGATGGATGGTTTTACTGGTTTCTCATTTGTTAAATATGTTTCTCCACCTCTGTCTTCCTGTCTTCATGCTGGTTGAAGTAATCTGCATGAATGTAAGCTGGGTTGTTGTGGACACAGCCAAATCCCTGCACAGTGAATAAAGATCCGAACAGTCGGGCACCCTAAATCTGCCAATGAAAGCCGACAGGTAACCCAGACATGATCGTTTTTGTGTGTGAGGTGAAATGAGTGCAGATTGCAGCGCCATGACCAACTAGTAATCAAATCCAAGGATTTTTTTTCCTCATCTTTTGCCCATGTGAGCTGTAATTCAGTCTTCACTTACAGCCCTTTTCTGAATCGTTCTTTTGCCAGTTTTCAAGTGCTGAAAATCAGCAGATTTAGTCTTCAAGGGTCTTAAAAGTTTGAAAATCTCACAGCTAAACTATGTAAACTGTGAGAAGTGAGCTGTGAAAGCAGGAGTGGTCATGGTCCTTTTCTGTCTGAACCTGCTCTTTTCAGACTCGCTGTTTTTCAGCCTGACGCTGCAGCCATGAGGAAACATGCGCCGCTGAGTTTTCCCACTCAGCCGGGCTCCTGTGAATGCAGCGCTGCGCCCTCCCCGCCTCCCTCCTCGTTTCTGGTCTTTAATTTCAATTAGCTCAGGCTCATTTTGATGGCATTAGCTTCTCCTCCCGGCCTCCACGCTCGTCCCTTTGCTTTCATCTTCCTCTGTTGGTTTTGTGCAAGCTGCCGGCTTTAACCGCAGCGATCAGAAATCTGAACGCTTCGCTTCCACTTCCTGCCAGCGGCGTCCAGCCTGCCGTGCACGCTGAAGACACCGGCTCTGCCTGCTGTTGTGGAAAATGTAGGTGAGCTGTCCTGTTAGTGATGAAGGGAGGAAGTAAACAGCTGTTTTTGAGGACATGGACACACCTGTCCTGGCTGCAGGTGAGGTGAGGCTTGTTAGTAGGCCAGTGAGTATTAAACTATACATATCCATATCGAAAAGAAATAGATAAAAATATAAAAACGTAGGTAACAAAGAGTTATATTAAGGCTGACACTGTACAAGAGGGTACTGCAAACTGCATTGATAAATAATATCTGTAATATATACACTATAACTGAGAGTGTGTACAAAAAGAGTCCGGAGACAGCAGCACGAGGGTATAATACAAAGTTCTGTGTGTAGGATCTTCTGTCCTGACAGGTGTGTTCACCTGTCACACAAAGAAGAGTTATTATACAGTTTTATGGAGAACGGTAGGAATGAGTTCCTGAAGCTTCTTTATGGTTGAATCAGTCTGAGGGAGGAGGAGCTCTGCTGCCTCAGCAGTGTGGAGTGGAGGGGGTGAGATGGTTCTCCATAATGGAGAGCAGTTCGTTCAGTGACCTCCTGACCCTCACTGACTCAAACGTCTCCAAACTCTGCCCTATGATGGTTCCAGCCTTGTGAATCAGTTTGTTGATCCTGCTGGCATCTCTGGCACTGATGCTGCCCCCCCCCCCAGCAGACAACAGCAAAGTAGATGATAGATAGATCTCCAACATCTTGCTGCACACATTAAAGGATCTGAGCTTCCTTAGAAAGTAGAGTCTGCACCTACAAGTACAAACTGCAGCAGACTGATGTTAAAAAGATACTGCAGGATGCCAGACAGCTGGGCAGCACAGGACTTCAGGACCTGCAGCTTTGCCTTGGTGGAGTCCTTCCAGCTGTCTCCTCACCTGGCCAGCAGTCACACTCAAGCCCAGCATGGAGGAGGGGGGATGAGGGGGTGGAGTGGAGGATTGTTTGATGGCTGAGGAGGTGTTGGGATTGGTGCTGTGTGAGGAGGGGCAACGGGGGTCTGGTACTGAATCTGTTGAAAAACAGACTCAGCTCATTGGCTCTGTCCAGGCTGCCCCCCTGCTGCTGCTGCTGCTGATCTCTTGGGTCCTGTGATCAGCTTCACCCCCCTCCACGCTTCTTTGGTGTTATTCAGCTGGAGTTTGCTCTCCAGCTTATCCCTGTATGCATCTTTACACCTTCACAGCCCCGCCTTCAGTTCACACTGTATCCTTCTCAGCTTGTCCTTGTTCCCAGACCTGAAGACCCTCTTCTTTTCATTCAGTAGGGCCTTCAGGTCACTTGTGATCCAGGGCTTGTTGTTGGGAAAACAGCACACAGTTCTGTTTGGGATGATGGTGTCCTCACAGAAATTTATGTAATCAGTGATGCAGTCAGTGACGCAGTTGATGTCATCCCCATGTGGCTCACAGAGCACGTCCCAGTCTGTGGTGTCAAAGCAGACCTGCAGGGCCTCGCTGGCCTCCTGACTCCACCTCCTCACAGAGGTGGTGGCAACAGGCATTCTTTGAACTGCAGGGATGTACTGAGGTGTTAACAGGACCAGGTTATGGTCAGATCTACCTAGTGGGGGAAGGGCGGTGGCTTTGTATGCATCCTGGGTGTTTGCATACAGAAGGTCCAGAGTTTTATTGTCCCGTGTTTTACAGTCCACGTACTGCTGAGAGGTTGGCAGAGTGACATGGTTAAAATCACCAGTGATGGTGATGAAAGCCTCGGGGTGTTTACGCTGTAGGTCAGCAACAGTCGCGTGTATGATGTCACACGCTGCTTGATCGGTAGACACCGATCAATATAGCAGAGGAGAATTCACGTGGTAAATAATATGGGCGCATACTCACAGCTGCGAGAGGTGAGCAGAGACGCTTCTTCACAGCAACATGTCCTGGATTGCACCACCTTTCATTCACAAACAATGCAATCCCTCCACCTTTCTTCTTACCGCTCAACAGTGAAAAAGCCGAGTACTGTGGCACTGTGGTCTGGGTTCAGCCACGTTTCCGTGAAGCATAACTCGCAGCACTCCCGATACTCCCTCTGATGTTTTATCAGCGCCCACAGCTCATCCATCTTATTAGCCAGCGACCTCATGTTCCCCACGATGACCGATGGAACGGAGGGTTTATACCTCCTTCTCCTCGCTTTGACTCTCACTCCGCCCCGGGACCCACGATGTCTCCTCTTGAGTTCCTGCGGGATGACCGGTCTGGCTCTGGGCAGCGGCGGTGTTTTGGAGAGCGCTAGCAGCTGGTCCCGAGTGTATGTAAGCACAGGGCCACTCCGCTCAGTGCGACCCCCCACAATAAAAAACGTTAATAAGACTTTGAGGACCACAAAAACACGGAAAAAGCGACTAAGGTCCATGATAGATAACAGATCTTTCCACAACTACGAGAATAACAAAAAGGTAGAAAAACAAAGAAACACAAAGAGACTACAGGAGCTGCTGCAACAGGCTGCCACTCACACGAGAACACTGAGAACAGATTGAGGCCAAACCCACTTATAAGTAAAATTTGTCGTAGATGTAAGATGGTGGTTGAGCCTCACTAACATCTTCATTTTTGCCTTTAAATTCCATTTTTTTCCTTCGGCTCTGTTAGAGTAGCTTTGGATTATTCACACTCTAAAAAAACATCCTTGTTTATCACACAAAGCCCTGTTCTTAGCTCCTCCCCCTTTTTAAGGCAGCTTTCTACTCATTGGTTGCCCCTCATAAACACAACGTGAAAGTT
This sequence comes from Pterophyllum scalare, assembly GCA_024447675.2. Taxonomy (NCBI): domain Eukaryota; kingdom Metazoa; phylum Chordata; class Actinopteri; order Cichliformes; family Cichlidae; genus Pterophyllum; species Pterophyllum scalare. The sequence goes on along the minus strand of JAMQGT020012374.1, from coordinate 54,897 downwards.
CTGAATGCAACAGAATCACAAAGTGTGACGAAGACTTCGCTCAGTTGTGGCAAAAACCTTTATTGTATTTGTAGTTATTGTAGGAAAAACCAGCTGATTCTGTGGGGTCAGTCCTGCGATGTTTACATTTTCTAGCTGTAGAAACATTCGATCTTTGAATAACTTGAGTTACTATGACAAATAAAATCATTTAGATTCTGGTTACACAGATGATGGTTTTGTCAACAGGCCCGTGAGTTGTTGTTTGTCATTGCAGAGGAGTTCTCGAGAGCTGGAGATCTTTAGGTTTGTGGAGATGTTTCACCTCATCCAAGAGGCTTCTTCAGTGCTGTATACTCAGAGATGGAGTCTCAGGTACTTAACTCCTGCAGGGGGTTGTCCCCTGTGGAGGTGGTCCCGAGGGGTTCTGTACTTCAAAACGAGTATTTATTACAGTACATGCACTGATGTAAATGAAGTAAGGGCACAGTAGTGGCTTTATATTTTTAGTATTTCACATATGGCTGAATGTAGAGCTGCAGCTTCTCATTCAGGGCGGATCCTCACATGTTTTGTTTTGTTCAGTTTGCGGTCATTAAAAAACAGTGACGTAGCAGCCCGGCAGCCCACAGCGCTGGCAGTTTGTTTGGGTATCAGACACGGTGTCCCCTGAGGTGATGCGGGCATACAGCAGTACAGTGAGACTTCAGTGGTGTTTAAATGCTGCACTTTGTTTTCTTTTCCCATCGCAGACAGACGGCCTTCTGAGCTGCAGGCTCTCAGCTCCTTCTGCCGTGCGCTCCTTTATGTGCCCTCGCAGCTTGCGTGCTTCTTCCAGTCTGCCCTCACACCAGGACGACCGGTTTCACTGCTTTCCTGTCAGACTGTGGTTTCACACCTTCATCTCACACGCCACTCAAACTCAGGAATTTACGTGTGAACATCAGCTTCCTCAGAGGAGTTTAACCCTTTAAAACAGCGCTGCCAACAGCAGAATCATATTGATGAGAGCTGTTAGAGGGGCTCTGATGGATTTACACATGCAGGGTCAGCTTCACTGTCTACATTCAGGTTTTTGAGCTGTGGTGGTGGATGGAGCAGCTGATGGGTGCTGTTCTTCATCTTTAAGCTCACCGGATCAGCAGCTTTGATAAAGGATAGCAGCAGCTTCTGTGGGACTGGGTCGATGCCTTCAGTGTTTTGAATGTGAGGAGTAATAACGTGTATCTGAGACGACGGGAGTGTAAACATGCAGTCAGGATGAACTCGGTGTTTGCAGCTTCCTGTTTCTGCCTGTCTCTCTCCCCGGCTGTCGGGCCTCCTTTAAATAGCTGGTTGGTGCGTTTCTGTGTGTAAACAGCTCGCCGTGATGGTAAATCATCAGGGACATCATCAGCACTCACCCAGCACTGTCATCTGACTGGATGGATGGCGGCTGCTTTTCATTCACTTTTTAAAGACCGAATGGAAACAAAGTTGCTCTTAGGAAACTATGTCTATTTTTTGGCTGCAAACGTCCCCTCTCTTGGACTGCACAGTTTTGGTTTTTCCTTTCAGATCTCTCATGTACCCAGCTTTTTTTAAATAAAGTTTTAAAAAAAATTTTGATAGGGAGAGCAGAAATGCAGGCGAGGAATGCCAGAAGAGAATGTCTGACATGTGACTGCGATCCATGCCAGCATCAAACTGGTTGTGTGTTTATTTGACTGCCCGGCCTCAGTTAGCCCCACTGACTCAAGACTGAAGGTCTGCTGTCATCAGCAGGACAGGCGATCTCATTTTAAAGGCAGCACAGACGTCAACACGAGGACGTTGTTTCACAGAAAGTCTAATTTATTTTAATGGAGTCCTTCGTTTCAGCTGAGCCGCTCGAAACGATCGATTACAGCTGGATTGATCAGAAATCACGTTGACACAGCCTCACAGCTTTCCGCTGCGTACTTTTTAAAATATTAATCGGTGAATAAAGCATAATCCGTTTTTAGATTTCTTCTCTCGGAGGAGGTTTTGTGGTTGCTTCAGTTTTTTTTGTTTGGATGGTAAAGCTGCTGAATTACAGCAAAAACCATCATCACTATTATTGAGATTTTTGACTGCTTTTCCTCAACTCAGACATTGGGCATTTATTGAGCTTGAACACAGGCCCGTTTCAAGAGGAATTCCCTGAACTTTAGTTCAAATGGGGGGGGGTTGTCTTGAAGGGAGTTGGGTCCTTAGTAGGGGTCTTTTTGAGGATGTATGTGGAGGCAAACCGGGGCAAGAAAGGAGTCCAAAATTCACCCACAGAAACTCTTCGTGACCTTCACCTCCTCCGAAGGTGCCAAATGAGAACTTTGTGACAAAAATGAATGCAAAAAGGGTACCAATCACCCCACTGATCTGATCATTGTGAGGAAGAGTTGGAGCTGAAGTCCAGCCCTGCAGCTCCAGCTTCCAAATCCTCATAAAAATGATAGCACAGTGGGAAAGTGTGGAATTTGAAGCTCAGAGTTTTCCTGAACAATGAACAACAAACAGTTTTGTTTGGGAAGTCAGATGAACAGTGGCATATACATGTTGTTCTCTTATCATTGGAGTATAAAAACAGGATGATTAAGATGATGTGATATGCTGCACACAGAAGCTTTTTATTTGTATTTGGAAATGGTTTAAGCTCGTAAGGCTAACAGAGAGCGGAGCTCAATGAACTGTTGATTCTTCCTGCCGTTGGTGGCGGGCGTACAACCGTCAACCTGACCTGCCCACATCGGCCCAAAGTTCAGTGCATGTTTGGATTCGTGGAAACCGAGCAGACCGCCCTGCAGCCTGCCCCGTGGCACCGCCTCCAGCTGTAAACGAGGTGTGTTTGTTTCTGTGTGTGTGTGTTGGAGCGAGAGGCAGCAGCCGTTTGATTTCTTTTATTTTTATTCCTTTCAGTCGAGCTCGTGACCGCTCTCAGCCCCCGTCTTCGGACAGCTATTTTCTTCTCGTCTGTTCTGTAATAACTCAGCAGCTGAAACCCCACCGCTGTCGGCTTTTTTCCTTCCTCCTCCTTCCTTGGGGTGGAGCTCAACACACCACACACACACACACACACACAGAGCTCATCATCAGTTTTCCACACTGTCTTGAGGACTTTTTCCAGCTGAGTCTTAGTTTTGGCAGCAGCAGGTCAGTGTCGTGTGAAGAAGATTCAGACTGCTCACTGATGACCCTGACCTTTGACCTCAACAGCAGTTTTTGGTATGGTTTGAAGTTTGTTCTGTTGGAGTTCGGGCTGCTTTTGCTCAGCAGTTGTCGTCTTGATTGCTAAACAAACTGCATCTCTTTATGGGTGATTTTTGAAATTTATTTTAAAATGTGGGTTTTATATGTCTGATAGGGAGTTGTGTGCAGACTATTAAACCAAAACCGAAGGTTAGCTGACATATTTGTTTTCACAACTGGCTGTGCAGTAATTGGATTTTAATCTCTAAGGTTTTGGCTCTCTATAAGCTTGGGCTGAGGGAAAAAAGGCAACAAGATCTATGTAGAAAGTGACAATCCTGGAGCTGGTGACCGAAAGGACCCCCACCAGATGTGGTTATATTTATTTTCAGCAGCTGTGCGTGAAGGGGAAACTGTCCATTTAATGGTCGGTCTGTGTGCTCGCCCTCACCTATGACTGTGAGCTCTGGGTAGAGACTGAAAGGATAAGACTGAAGATGCAAGCGGCTGAAATGAGCTTCCTCTGAAGAGCTTTGGACATGAGCTCAGTCATTCAGTAGGAGCTTGGAGCAGAGCCTCCACACTCCTCCACACCGAAAGGAGAAAGCTGAGGTGGTTCATCTGAATGGGATTTCTCCTGGACATCTCCTAGGTGAGGTGTTTCATATCCACCTGTGAGAAGATCTGTGGGTAGATTTGGAGTTTTGTCTCTGAGCTGACGGATGGATGGATGGAACTTTTATTTTCGGTTTCTGGACTTGGACCTAAATCTTTTATTTTGTTAGTTTGGCTGCCACGTGAACAGCTTCCTGTTTGGTCAGACTCTTAACCCGCTGGCCTGAGCCGGACTCTCCTCCCTGCTCTCTGGATGTGAATATTAACTCGCTTCCTCGACTGCATAAAGCCTCCTTTGATGAGTCCTCTTCTGTCAAATAAAAAGGCCTCTGTGCTGGAGGAGGCGAGGAGGAGGCTCCCCATCTGTCAGCCACACTGCTCCACTTATCTGACATCAACACCAAGCTAATGAGTCAGATTTGTGCCCAGAGACCTTAACAAGGATTTTAAGGTGGTCCTTCAGAGGGTGCAAAGAGTCTTAAAGGGTGGCCTTTGGTCCTTGAGGGCTCCAGGGAGTCCTGAATGACCTTTTGGTCTTGAAGAAGCTTTCATCAGTCAGTGAGGATGGTGATCTGCACATATTTTAACCCCATCCCTTCTTTACTGTTTAGTGTGGGAGCCAGGCAGAAAATGCTACCAGTCCTGCCCGTCTGTAATGTTATAATAGATTCCATTAATTTAACAGGATAACGATTATTTTGTGTGTAAAAACTGTTATATTTCTATTAAAGACTGAAGCTGAGAAGAGTATGAGTGCAGTAATGGTGATGGCCTGCCTCATTGACTCTGAAGAAGCACAGCGCCCTCTCAGACAGCCTGAATGTTGTTTTCTGGCACTACCAAAGAGAACCTCAAAACATGTGGCAAATATGCACCTTACAGTTATGATAATATTTATGTTCCTCGTTTATTGCCACTGTCGTATAAAAAATGGTGGCAAGTATTTTCCTGGCTGTCAAGCTTGATTGATTTTCAGGTATAGAGTACATATGCTGCCCTTTCACCTGTTGCAGGACAGGTATGATCACTGAGGTATAAGCATGTTGTTTTCCTCCTCTGACAGTCGGCAGCTGTGATGTTGGTGTGATCCAACTTCTAGACTACATTTCCCATGGAGCTGTGTGCAGAGAGGCGCAGTATAATACCATGGAGTCGACAGTCAGGTATGAACACACACACACACACACAGTGTCCCTGTGCTGATGTGTCACATCTGCAGAAAATACAAACAAACGTTATTTTTTTTGTGGACGGGCTGCGATGATTACTCCGTGATTACCCAGTCCTTTCTCGCGCTTTGAGGAAATTAACCTTTGACCCTGGGGGCTTAAGGCAAAGCTAGCCGATCAGGAGGCTCTTCCTGGCTTTTAATTGCAGACTCTGATTGGGTCATTGGAGCTGTCATGTGGTCTGATTAACAACAGCAGAGCAGGAAGAGCGCTGATTACAGTGAGACCAAGGGCTGTGTGTGTGTGTGTGTGTGTGTGTGTGTGTGTGTGACAGGCGAAGTGTTTAAGGAAAGGTCTGGAATGTGTGTAAAATTTAAATCCTGCTTTGATGTGATAGATGACTCTTTTTGTGGTAACTTCTTTTGTGTGTCTTTGAGCTGGAGACCCAGTTTCTCTCTGAGACCTCTGGGATCTCTGAGGCCTTTCGTCTCGTGTGTCCTCTCACTGCTGAAGTTTTGGAGATCAGCTGTTTGAATGCTTTATGGATCAAAGCCTCAACATCGAACTGAAAACAGTCAGTTTATGTTTGGGTCGGGAGCATCCCGTGCAGGCACGGCAGACAGGGTGTCTGCATGTTCTTGGTGTCTTAGATTAAATAAAGTCCAAAAATCTCAATATTTTTAGGCTGAATTGTGATAACCCCCTAAAATAAATAAACAGTGGCTCACCTGGATGCTGTGTTTTCATTGTCTTTGACTGCCGTCAGACAGGAAGTGAAGCCGTTACGCTCGACTGGCCTCAGTTAGTCTGTGCTGTTGTGGTTTTTGGTGTGAATAGGCTAGTCTGGATCAAAACTGACTCATTAAACTGTAAAACTGACACAAAGTAACCAGTTTTCTGTGAGGTTAAGCATGGGGGGGGGGGTTGCAGGGCTACAGGAGTAGGAGCGAGAGGAAAGCTGCAGGCTTGACTTTGACCCAAGGAAGGCTTTACGTAATGTCACAGCAAACCACGTGACCCCCTAATTCTGAAAAATACTTTTCACCCTCAACGGCAGACTGAGGAACGTGAGCTAACTTAAATAGCTGGAGAGGAAGATGATGATGAAGAAGGTGGGCATGCTTTAACAGTAACGCTGAAAATGAACTGAGCTGAGCTGTGTGTGACGGCGGAGTATCATTGAGCATGAAGAAGATATTTTTGTGCCCTTTTCTGCTTTAGATAAAAGTGAAAGAGACACTCGGGACGAACCAGTTGTTTCAAACTCTTTGTTTTCACCTTCGTGTTTCCTTCACAGCATTACTCTGAAGTTTCATTTGAAGTGCTGCTGAAAGTGTAGATGCACAGGCTGATTGTTGGTTCTGTTTCCTTCAGTTAATTATTGATTATTATTGTTTTTGAAGGAACTTTCTGGCAAACAACAAAAGCAAACTCCTCCCTTGTTTATCGGCATAGTTATCTGTGTCACGACGGGCACTATAAGTCAACCTTAAGAAGAACAGCTGTCAGACTTTGGCGTACGATGTAATCAGCTCCGTCTAACATTCATTTCCTATTTTTGGAGATTGTTGACGTGTTCTTTCGTCACACAGTTAAAGCTGGAATCCTGACTGTAGTTGAACCCTGTCGGGTTTGCCCTGTAGGCTGAGCCGGGCCGATGCGAGCCGGGCTGCGGCGTGTGAACGGAGCGCGGAGGAGGGTGGGGACGGGGGAGCCGAGCTCCCTCGGGGACATATGGGAGTGATTTGGTGCTGCAGACTGGCCGGCTCTGTTTGAAGGTCTGTCGGCGAGCTCAGAAACTCAGACGCTTGAGTCACCTCATGCTGAAACAAAGGCAGCAATCAGCCCCGTTTCAACACCCGGTCACGTACTTCGAGGAAAGTCATCAACGGCGGCGAGCTGCTCAGGAACAACTGACTTCATCACAGCTGATGGACATATCTGAGATGGTCTTAACATTAAAGTCTGAGACCAAAGTGGCAGCAGCTGATTCATCAGTACTGAAACACGCTAAGAAATGCTGTTTTTTCTGTTGTTGTTTTTAATGACGTGCCAAAAGTTGAATTTTTTTTCAAAATATATCTCACCTCTTTAAATATGTATTAAGGCATCAAATTGTTGCTGGCAGAAGAAACTGGTTAACTTGTCGGTTAAACTAATGATTGTGTTAATGTCCAGCCTCGTCAGTGGATGTGTAAGCGGTGAGCAGTTACACATGAGCTCTGTCACAGTTATTTAGGCATTTCCACTTGGCCCATACTAGGCTGATGTCATTAACCGTTTGTGGGTCCAAATGCTTCATTCTTCATAATCAAACAAATATTAAATTGTTCTCAGTAAAAGTTTGAGTTGTGGGTCCCTGATGTGCAGAGACAAACGCCGTCATACGGCAGGAAGAAGACGCTGAGATGATCCATCCATGGCACGCGTTTAGTCACTACAGCTGTTTATTTTTAGATCCTTATTTGCAGTTTCTTCTTTGTCTCTGCACACACACACACACACACACAGAGGGGACCACCTGTATCGTTGTGTTGTTTGTGGCCTGGCTGCATTTTTAGTGTGACACGGTGGATGAAACCATTCGGCCTCACTGCACAGAGCCCAGTCTGTCCAGACCACACACACACACACACACACACTCTTACCATCATATTTCAGTGTCTGTGGGGAAAGTTGTTGGCACTCCAGTCTCTGGAGTTTCCACTCCTTCATACTGGGATGAGACCAGTGCAGGATCCACCAGAAAGAAGCAACACATCATTCAGTTGTGTAGCCCCATGTGATGCAGGGCTGTCCAGCTGATCTCGGAAGAGTTGGTCCACTTCCTGTTAATTCCACAGTACAGCAACTGAGATGCTGCTCAGTGAGCAGAGGGCTAAAGTAATAACTCCCCTTGCTAATGTACGAAAGCATTTAGTTTCCAGAAATCCAGCATGCATAACATGTCTGAACTGAAATAAACCAACTCTTCTGTCCTCAGTGTTTATCACAGTTACGCTGATTTTGCCCATAAAATCCTAGTATCCTGCTAATGAGTTCTGATTGGTTGGTTAAGGATGTCGGACAGGAAGTCCTCCCTCATTGCCGCCCGTTTGTGAGTGATAATGGATTCAGGAGACAGACACCCTCTCTATTTTTAAGATTAGGCTTAAAACTTTCCTTTATGATCAAACTTATAGTTAGGGCTGGATCAGGTGACCCTGAACCCTCCCTTAGTTATGCTGCTATAGGCCTAGGCTGCTGGGGGGGGGGTCCCATGATGCACTGTTTCTTCTCATTCACCTCTTTTTTTTTCTCCGTTTATGAAGTCCCAACATTTGCGTCATTCTTTTTAATCTTTATAATTTTCAGCTGTTTTTGCATGTGTTAAAATGGCTCGTGGCTGGTTGGCTGATAAGTTCTTTTGTTTTTTTGTTATTTTTCCCTCGTGGCTTAAAATGACTTCTGTCCTTTTTGATAAACAAAAATGTATTTATGCTTGAGCAAATTATAAACCGTGCTTTGTTTTTAATGCAGTTCCAGTGATTTCTCTATGGACAAAGATTTTATTATTTATTTTTTTTAGAAGCAGAATAATCCTGAATACGAAATGTTGGCTAACCTGACAGGTGTGTCTGAAACAAAACCAGCAGGGGGTCACCATAAACCCGGCTGGTGTCTAGGCTTAAAACACACCTGTTTAAATAAAGATTAGGTCAGTAACTATTATTCAAAACAGAAAAACATGTAAATGAGCAGTAAGTGATGAATTTAGAGGAGTTTAACTCTGTCAGAGTGAGCATGGGAAAAGTTTTTAGGGTGATTTGGCAGCAAAGTTAATGAGATCATTTTTAAAAAAAAAAACCTCCAGTCTTTGTGAAGTCAGAGATCTTAAACAGCCAGTGATTCAGGTTTAGAGTTGGTGCATTGAGCCATCTGTCAGCAGGAAACAGGAAGAGGAGATTTTTGTCGTGTTGCTCAGATGCATCACCGCAGACAGACCTCTCCTCTGCAGCGTGTTGAAATGCAGGCAGGACGCTGTCAGAGTGATTTCCTGGCCTGGAGAGCAGCAGGGTGGGGGTGTGTGCCGGGTGTTTTTTCCATTACCTGCTCCCCACATTCCAGCAGCATTTGTAGGAGGAGTGGGGAGTGAAAAGTGAGTCGTATGGAGGGGGAGGGGGAAGTGGAGGAGGAGGCTGGTTATCGATTTGCAGCAGAGATCAGCTGACTGTGGCTACGACTTGCAGGCAGAAGGTGGAGAATGCAGGGCTCGAACACCCAGAACACTAATCTGTATGTCTCGTCAGAAACAGGTGATTATTTTCATATTGAGTTTGATGCTGGAAAATGAGAAACTTGAAAAGGTAAAGTGATAAAGGCAGGCTCTGATTGGTCAGAGCGTCTGTCACATAAATGAAGACAGACTCTAGTATGGACCTAAAGATTAAAATATTAGTCCTGGTTTGATATATTTCTGTTCACATGCACTCCCAGCAAAGGATCCAAACTAACACTAAAACTTGGATTTATTATTTTTGGATTCATAGTTTTCTGTCTTCCTCCATCCTGCACGAGAACTTTCAGAAGTTCTGAGAAGTTTCTTCCAGTTAAAAGGGAGTTTTTCTTTCCCACTGTCACCAAGTCTTTTCGCTGTATTACTATAGGGTCTTTACCTTACAGTGTAAAATGCCTTGAGGTGACTGATTTGGTGCTATATAAATGGAATTGAATTGAGCTTAGGATAGAGTTTAGGGGCGGAGCTTCTGTGGAAAAGTGGGGCGTGGCAAGTTGGAAAGTACTGAGAGGAGTGCTGCAGGTACTGGCATGCTTTACTGTATCGTCAGACTGAGTCAGTATAGTAAATGTACTGTCTAATCCTACACCTGTTTTATAATTTTAAAACGTTGTCGGGTATGTTGCGGTGCGTGTGTGTCTGTGTGAGCTGTGGGGAAATGAACCTCTGTCTCTGAGCTTCTATTTTTAGCTCCTCTTGTTTGTTTGTCTGCGATGCCTCTGATTAGATTTCGGAGAGCGATCCTCGCTGCACTAAGTGACCTCGAGGGGTAAATCTGCATGTTCAGGGGTGACTCGTGGTGGGATGAGGGGTGGCACGTTTACTACCTCCCATGAAGCCATTGAGCTAACTGGTTTAACTGGGAGGGCTCTCTGAGTGTCCTCTGCCCTCATCTGTGTGATTTATGATGGTGATGCTGTTTTATAGTCCGGGCGTGTTTGTTTTATGACTCAGCGCCGTGGCAGTGATGGATGGACTTGGTTCTGTGACGAGCGTCATTAAAAACACTTTGGGACCCTGAACTGATGGATCTGCTTGATTACCGTGGAACTGTGACCAGGAATAGTGTCGGTCTCCAGCTCTGCTCATAATCAATAATCAGATCATATTGATGAAAAAATGTAATTCTGTAAACCTGCACTGCCCCTGTGGATTGTGGGTAATCTGTGCTGCAGTAACATGATAATGAAGAGCTGAAGGAAATGTTCCTCCTCTGGTTTGATGCTGCAGCTGCTCTGCAGATCCTCTGTTGGCCTCTAATGAAATTAAGCCTCACTGCTGCCCACTCTCTGCCTCTCTACACACACAGACACACAAATAAAAAAAAAAACGTGAGGGCGTGTGCAGCTGAAATGAGGCTCAAACACTGCCAGGGTTTGTGGTTCAATTCCCCAAAATGATTTAGTTTAAACTAAACTGATCTTTTTCTTATGAGTGCGATCGAATGGGTCTGATTCAGCCGTTAAAATCACCCAAAACTGCTCCTGATAGCGTCCGCTAATTTAAAGATACTTTGAGAATAAACGGTTTGGTCGGTTGGGGTCTGTGCTGCCGTTCTTCCAACATTAAATTTGATTTAATGTAAGTCTGGTGGATGTCTGATTGAGTAGCTCTTGGCCATGACGTCATATTACATATAATAAAATTCCTGTGCTCACATCTGTATGTATGGTCACACAATGGTGGCTTAAAATGTATCTTCTATTAATAAACCACTAATAGACCCAACGGAAGGAGAAGAAAAGGTGCTTTGAGTTAAATTCTGGGATTGGCTTGGAGGATGAGGATGAAGAAGAATAGGATTAGGAGAAGGAAGATGCAGGGAGGAAGAGGCCCTCAGCACAGCTCACCGTGGCTCGGGGTATTCTGGGGTATTCTTATGTTAATCCATTGCTGGGGAAGAGGCACAGAGCAGCCAGGCAAACAATGGCAGTGGGGCCGGAACGTCTGGCCCTTGCCAGTCTCCCAGGCCCCGAAAGGCATGTCAGGCAGGGCGCCGACACCAACGGGAGGCTGCTGCAGCACCCAGAGGCCTGCCTGCAAGGAGGGGCCCCTGGAGGGGCCGGGGAACGGGGCCAAGATATCGGAGGGAGAGAGATGAGACGAGAAATGAGAAGCCTGATGGAAAGCTGGAAGGAGCAGAGGGAGGGGGAGAAAAGGGAAAGCAGCAAATGGAGCATGCGGAGGAGGAGGAGTAAGATGAAGAATAAAGGAGAAACAGAGCAAGAAGGAAAGAGAGAGGGAGGATTCAGGTAAGGAGAGGTGAGGTGATAGAGGAAATATGAAGTAGTTGGTTTGTTTGGCACATCCCTGCTACCGTACTCAGGGCTTACAGAGGAAATGACCGTAGAGTTTTAGTCTGAAGCCAAGCTCTGAGCTCCAGGGCTTCCCATAAACTGCAGTTCCTCTGCCGTCCAGCAGAGGCGCCACAGTGAGTCAGTCCCCCTAGACTCCCATGTTAAAATGTCCAACTTTACAGCAGAAATGAACATCCTGGGGGGGGGGGCAGCTTAAAGTTTTTAAATGGACACCAGCCAGAACACTAGAGGGGGGGGGTCAAACGTTGGGGTGGTGTGCTTGTGTCATCACTTTAGAGAGATTTTGTTCTTAAAGCTTGCTTGACCTCAGAGATTTCCACCCTGTTTTATTCCTGGCTAAAAGTGGACGTTGGGTATTTCATTGTTCTGTTTTGACCCGCCATAGCTAACAGACAGACCTGAAGCTAACTTTTCTCCTTTAATCAACTCAGTAATCACAGAGCAGATGTTTTCTAGCTGCTCTACAAATTTAGGCTAAAAACAAAGATGTTATAACTCACAGCTAACTCAGGCTGTGGCATCGACATCAGCCCCAAAAAACAGCAGCCCATGGTGTGAGATCTGAAGTTGTGCTCTAACAGCCAGGAAATATTGGAACCCCTCATCAGAAGTTCAGATGTTTATTTTACACCCCCTGTGATAAAGATGACAGACAGACGTGTGGAGTCTGGGCCTTCGGGAGTTTGGCACCTTTTTACTTCAGAAAATGGTTTATATAACCAACGGTTATTTTTAAAAGAATGAGCTAATCTTTATATCTGTGAAACTAAATCCACGTTACATCTACTCTTCATCCCACGTTTCAGGACAACAGAGATTTTATCAGCTCATTAGGGCGGAGTGGAAAGTTTGAGGAAGTGGAGCTCAAACGGAGATTCCTCGGCAGCCAAAGTCAAGATGATCCTTAATCTGTGGAAATATATGAGCAGCCAATTTGATCATGAAATATTTTTCAGCATCTGCAGTTTCTGTTTTTCTTTCCAATTTTGTTTTTGATTGAACAAAGCAGGTACCTCATGGAAGAACTGTTCACGCTTTTAAAAAAAACAAAAACACCTCCATCCATCCCTCCACCTCAATCCTCACTAATATTCTCCTCCACCACCATCCCCGATGCCAGTCTCCCTCGTTACTGCAGTTATTTTTCAAGCTCAGAAGCTGCTGGCTCCTCCAGTCAGGCCTCAGTGCTGTTTATTTAGTCTGCCGCCGCCGCTCCTCCGGCACAGGAAGTGGAGACGCATTAAGGCTTGATTATTGATGTCTGGCCCTTCACCCTGCAGCCCATCGAGAGGGAGGAAGGAGTATTGGGGATGGATTATTAATGTTTTCACCCACACCTCTCCCTCCCTACTAGCTTCCAGTGTCATTTTACAGCATTTTAACAGCTGTTGGCGGAGCAGGAAGGTCAATAAATCAGATGTGGAACTGCTCAGGAGTTTCTCTCCACAACAAGCTGATAGCGTTGAAACTTTGCCAGAAGATTCTGAAACATTTAGGCCACATGGCTGAGCAATACCGCCAGCTTGTTTGGGTTTTAATTTTCCTGTAATGGGAAGTGGAGTCAGAACTGAAGAAGTGCTGAAAGCTGCCACTGGATACCTAAAAAGCAACATACAGTTACTGAAAACTGTATAACTCGGCAGCAAATGCAACCTCTCAGTTCGGCTTTGACTTCTAAAGGGGTGCTATCGACCGGTGTGCCTCTGGATGCAGTCTGATAGACCTGCAAACAATCACAGCAACAAAAGGTGCGAGAGAAAAATTTAAAATGGGATAAAACATGCAGATCAAACCCAGCTCAAGGCTCAAAACCCCCTCAACGTCTGACAATTGAGTCCTTGGATCCAGAAGGATCCCTGTATCATCTTCCATAGAACATCATGACAGTGCCTCCCAGTGTTTGTGTATTTGTGAAGATATTACCACAAACATCCAACTGCTTTCAGTGGCAAAGAATTCCTAAAATTCTTAGATCCAGATCTGGATCCACTGCACATCCTTATGGATATCAGGAGCTATAACCGCAGAATCAGGGTTTCCTGCCCTTAAATGGACCTTTGTGGGTGTGACAAGGTTAATTAGTCTGTTCCTGTAGTTTCCCTGTTACTTGAAGAACCTGATCATTTTCCTTTGGAAAACTACCAAAGCATCTTTGATGAATGCCAGAACCCTCAGGATTTCTTTCTATTTGATTATTCAACTCTGGATATGATAATTGTGATATCGTAAATGGAGCTGAAATCAGTAGTTTGTTCTGCAGTGAGTTCTGCGTGAAACCATCCTGAGCAAACTGTTGGTCAGACAGGAAGTTAATCCCAGTAATAATAAAAGTAATCACAGTAAAACTCTGTCTTCCTTTTATTAAAGTGTGCTGTAGCAGCCACCAGGCATGGCGGAGTAATATCATTTTACTTAATAGTTTTATAGCCGGCTACCTCTCCAGCCAAATGAAAAGTTATTATACCCAGAAGCAGACTGCTTCTATAAAAGCCTTTTAAAGGACTCTTGTTTCTCCACAAGTCTTACCCCACTGCTTGGGTTTCTATTCCACCAAATTTCCCAGCACCCCCAGAGCGGTGTGACCTCAAATTCCTTCCCCTGGGGGGGCAGCTATGGCTCAGTGGTTCCCCATAAGGGCAGTTTATTCTGCACAGGTGGGACCGCCAACAATAGCTCCTTTCATTCCCTCGTCACGGTGAATGTTCCTCCTCCAGGACTCCGGCGTGACGTCCAGCTCGCCAGAGCAGCCACGCTACATTAACCCCCGTTAGCCGAGGAGACGAGGGAGGGGTGGGTCAGGGTGTCGGTTTGAATCCCACAGCACCTACATTTTTGGAAGACCTTTGCTTGGATTAGGTCTCGATTGACGTGCTGTTATAAACACTGGTTTTTTTGGGTGGGAGGGGGGACTTTTTGGTAGGTTTGGGGAAATCCAGAATAAATAAATCTGCAGGTACTGCCTTTAACTTTGTTTTCTGGCCTTTCACAGATGATGCATAACAGAACTAAAGAGTAACTGATGATGCGCCTACACGTCTGACTGTGGAACAGAAACATGAAAACAACCAAAGGACCCAAATATGTGCTGCACTCGTCTTTGAATGCTTGTTGTTGTCTGGATGCACAGCTAGTGCTTTGTAGCTTGTTTTGAACAGCACCGTGTAAATAAAGATTAAATCTGGCAGTTGGTTCCTAGAGCAGGGTCAGAGGGCCTCTAAAGGGTCACAGGTCACAGATGCCTAATGGAAGAGCAGAGTCCCCGTTTCTGTACTGCTTTAAAGAAATAACCCATCCCTTACAGCTTAAATACGGCACTCACTCACTCGTGAGTTTAATTCAGATTTGCTTTGACATGTTTCCGTGCAGTCGGCCATGATGTTCTCCAAGCTGTAGAAATGAGGAGTCCCCGCTGAAGCGTGGTGGTGGATGGTGTGTGTTGTGTTTGACTCGTGCACTACAAAGTGAAAGCCTTGAAGGTTCAGACAGAGAATTACAGGTGAGCTGTTTCTCACTGCTGTGTTTAAACACTGATTTCACTTAACTCATTTATGGTCACAGTGGTTTCTCTTTGTTTCAGTGGCTTACAGCTCAAACTTGGTTGTCCTGTCCAGCGATAAATGATGAGGTTCGGTGCCCTTCTGTTTATTTAGGATATCCTTTTACGTGTTCGTAATTCAGAGGTGAGTGTGCCGTTACTGTTCCTGGGTATGACTTCATGGCTCGGGATGTTTTTCCAGTGCGACATTTTAAATGAAAAGGTTGCTTGTACACACTGATGATGTCCAGTTTTCCACATGAAAGATGAACACGTACTGAAAGACGTCTGAAAAGTCTCGGGGACCCTGTTTGAACCTTGCACTCTGTGCTTTATGTTTTGAACAGACATTTTTAAAACTAATATTTGTAGTTTTACGTCAGCAGAGGTGAGGAGTTTGGGACGATTACTGTGTGAAACAGATGGGTGTTTCCTCGTTGGGTTTTTCTGCCTCATTGTTGCTAAAACATTAATTAAGATGTTGTTGGATAAAAGTGTCTTGTAGGGTTAAACACGGACATAAATGCACTGTGATTGTTGGAGGCGTGCAGCTGCAGGGAGGTTTTCTGCTTTAAGTTCAGCCAGTCACCTGTTTACTGTAAACAGCCGCAGAGGATGAGGAGGGTGCTTCGGGTCCGATGGAGAGCCGATTGTCTGAACCTGCGGTGGAGGTAGTAGTAGTTTGATATCTGCTGGTATGAGCGCTATTCTGCTGCTGGAGGAAGAACGACGGTTGTTGTTGACTGAGAAGCAGACCGAAGAGTCAGAGACGAGTCTGAGCACGACCCTGCCGACGAAGAGGAGGAGGAGGAGTGAAAGTTACCCCCCTCAGCACTTGTGTTTGTGACTTCTCCGGCTCTGAGGCTTTTCTTGCATCGAGGTGACTGATTCAGTCGTTTGTTGGCTCTCTGGTGTCTCGGTCTCCATGGTGACTTTATGTGTGTGTTTTTGTGCACGTCAGGGTTTCAGTTGTGATAACAGCCATCCATCACCAGTCGTGCATGTGTGTTTTCAAAGGGAAGTGGACGTGTTGGGCGATTTACAAAGGGTGGAGGAGGGGGGAGGAGTGCTTCCTGTGTTGGGGGCTCGCAGCAGACGGTCCGTCCCGAGCCTGCCTCGTCTTGCCCTCCCCGTCTGACGCTGTTATCTCGCCGTGCTGTCGTCCTCGCCGATCTTTAAATGGAGCGAAGAGCCGCAAACAAACTGGAGGTTTTGTTGTGACGAGGAGGTGAAGAATCTTTCACTTTGTGTTATCGACTCGGAGACGCCAACATGCTGCCCAGTGTTTTCTGTGTGTTTTTATGAGTCCTACAAACACACTCCACCTCTCTCTCTCTCTCTCACTCACACACACACACACACACACAGAGGTGCACAGCACTTTCCTGAATCCTCCTTTTCTCTCCCACCGTGAATGCTCCACAGCTGTGTGAGGTTGAAAAGCTGCAGAGCTCTGCGAGCGTCAGCCTCTTTATGTGACCACAGACAGAGCAGGTATGGAGAGCCAAAGCTGCCACAATCACATGGGTGTTAAAATCCTGGCAGCGTCTTAGCAATGGCTTTGTTGGACTTGTGTGCTGGTTCTCATCTTTATAAAATGCTGTTCAGTTTTTTTATTGGTGCTGTGTGAACAGTGTGTCTTTGAGCTCAGTTTTTAAAAACTTAGGGTGTTTCTACAGCCTATGGGCTCACAGTGGCCCAGACACCAGATACTTGATACTTGTGAATAATCCAAACTGCGCAGCGGTGATAATGACCGACCTCGTGCTGTGGATGGATCATATCAGATGTTCTCCTGGCTGAAGTTTGGTCCTTTTTCGGCAGCGTCTTCCTGTCATGACGGCGTTGGTCTTTGCCCATCAGGCACCCTCAACGTGAACTTTTAGTGAGAACAATTTAACCCTCATCCTCCATCTTTCCTACTCATGTTTGTTAGCCTAATCATAGCCCTGCAGTGAGCCCCCAGGCAGCGGTTTTTTTTTTTTAGTTATTTTGAAAATGGATAAACTTTTTATTCAGATTGCGTCGTGGGGCTGGTTTCTTGCTTTTTTGGCTGATCAACTTGGAGAAAAAAAATGGATGAGTGCCGAGGACCAAAACAACCAAAAAAATATTAATTCACTGAGTAAATGAGCAACCATCTCATTATTTAATTCATAAAGTGGAAGCTACTGTAAGTTGATATTTAGGTCATTTTGGCCTACCATACTATGTGACATTTGTAAATTATTAGTTTAAAAAATGGTAAAATGGGTCTTTAATTATACTTACATTAAAATGGTTAATTGATATTAATAAAGCACCACAGGTTTTAAAGCTTTATTGGTAACATCTGATTAGGTGGTCATACAATGAAGATAAAGCCTAATTAAATATGAACATATAAACGTTGACGGTCCTGCGTGGGTGCGGTTGGATTTTATCAGGGTTCACCAGGCCGACACGAAGGGGCCCGTGAAGTCATGTTTGTCGTGTACGCTCGGCTCGGCCTGCTCGCCGTCCTGTGTGTGCGTCTTTGTTCTCCGTCCCTGTTCTCCGTCCCTCCAGAGATGTGTGAAAAGTGGGTCACAGGTCGGACCCCTTTGAGCCCCGCAGGCAAATGAGAAGTGACAGACACCGGCCACGCATTGCTACTAATTCCCCTCACACACCCCTCCGGCCCCCTCTCGGCGCCCACTAATTGCAACATGCCGTTATTAGTGCTGCGCGGGGCCCGAGCGCCGGTAATTGCAGAACATCCCCAGACAAATGGCCGGGTAGTTAGTGGGAGCTCCGGGGCGGCAGGGGTCACTGGGTCACGACACACTGAAGACGAGGCAGAGCCGTAGCCAAGGAAGAGCATGCTCTCCATCACTTCATCATCATCACTGCTTCTGCTGCAGTTCGTTGGTCTCACGTGAGACAGGTCGCTCTTTTAGCCCATTTGATGTCAGTTTTTGAAGAGCTGCCTGTGACGGTGTGCAGACAGACTGCACCCGAAGCATGCGCTTAATGCTTTGTATCCACACCCGTCATCCTAAACACCTTTTTATTGCAGGTCAGTGTTAAGTCACTGATCAGGAATTAAAGAATAAAAATATTTTGACGGAGACCCTCTGTGCCGAAGGGGTGGGGGGTCCTGTTGCTAATGAATGTCGCTAGTGCTAATGGTGGCGCCCACTAGCAAACTGTGGTGATAGCAATCCGTTCTGGTATCCTAACAGCTGAAATTATCAGACCACCAAACTCAACACACGCGCACAGACACAGACACACCTACACACACACACACACGTGTGCGTGAGTGTAGAGAGCAGTGGAGGCGTGGAAAAACGTGCCAGTGATGCTCCACTCAGTGTTAATACTGTCCCTCACAGTGACGGAGAGCTTAAATGCTGCTAATGTGGGACACACCTGAGCGCTGCAGAGTTTAAACGAAGCATCGAAGCAACAAATTTGTGTCGAGGATTTTTTATAGTTGAATTATTCGTTGCAGCCCTATAATAAATAGAGGGTGGCAGAGGTGTGATGGTTAGCATTGTTGCCTCACAGCATGAAGGTCCTGGATTTGAATCCCTCAGCCGGCCTCTCTGTGGAGTTTGCATGTTCTCCATGTGCCAGTGTGGCTTCTGTCCAGTTTTGCTTTCTTCCTCCTATCAATAACGTGCCTGTTAGGTTGCAGGTGTGAGCGTGAGTGGTTGTTAGCCTGCCATGATAGCTGGGATAGGCTGCAGCCCAACCGTGACCCCGATTGGGATAAGCAGAAGAAGGTGGATGGATGTAATAGATGCATCCAAATCTTGCTGACCAGCTGATGTTTAAGTCCTACTAATCCTCCTGTCTTTTTTTTCCCCTTCAGGGTGTTGGACGCACAGAGCCACTGAGACTCAGGAGGACCTGATTTTGTGATAACACCCTCCATCCCATCACCTCCTCCCTCTCCTTCCCTCCATTTGGAGCTCCTCAGACTCCTGCTGTGGAATAGTAAATACTTTAATCAGGACTGGGGCGTCTCCCCTCAGTGCAGACCGGCTGATCAGAAGCTCTTGTCGGTGTGGGACCTGGTCCGGTCCTGCTGCAGGATGGCAGGTCTACCGTTCTGTGTGACCGTGACGGCCGCCGCTCTGCTGCTGTGCCTCAGAACTGACGGTAAGATGTTTAAAATCTGTTTCACGTCACTGAAGCTGTTTGCAGACAAAGCCAGGAGCTGTGAGAGAGCCACACGAAACTGTCACAGGGACGGTTTTAGTACAGGTGAGCAGGAGCTTCGAGTCAGAGTGACGAGCAAATCAGTATAAGCATTTAGTCTGTAAGGATCCTCAGACTCAAGGAATGAGCCTTTTCCCACACTGTAAAGCTGGATTCTGGTGTTGGGTGGGTGGATGTGCCCCCACCATCTCCTGTTTAGACCCCCGTCAGGACAGCCCATGTGGTGCAGCAGCGCTTCCAGTTTGTTTTGCTGCGAGCAGCCGATCCTTTCCAGCATTAGTGAGTGCAGGTAGTTTAGCTGTGTCAGGGCGTTTTAGACGGCCGCCGCCTGCAGCAGGAGCAGCTCGACATGAATGATGGTAGAAAGGTTTTAGAGTCACAGAAATGCTTGAGTCTGATTGTAATGTCTGGCCTGCATCACTAAAAGAGCAAACGCTCGCCCCAGATTTTTGTATATGCTGTATATTACCAGCTAGCTGGGTGTATTTAAGGATTTATTTATATCTTTGTATTCCGAGTCAGCTGCATGATTGAGTTATTGACAAACCCATGCTTTTATTCTGAAAGTTTAGTTCTTGCTACCAGACTCAGGCTCTTCCCGTCTCATGTTTTACTGCCAGCGGGCTCATCGGGCCTCGTGGTCTCACGGACTCCGGCTCCTCCATGATAGACTGCAGCTGGTGACGGTGGGACCTTCTGCAGCAAGTGGAGATTCAGGAGGTGCTACACCGAGCAGAGTCTGGACGGTGGAGCTGGAGTCGGTTTAAAGGAGGAGAAATTAGATTTGTTCCATCACAAAGTGGATATAGTATGATGTATTATTATATTTAATAAAGTGGGTTTGCCTCCACCAAGCTACACCACCTCATAAATTTTTAATTTTACTTTTAGTTTTCCTCTTTAGGCCCTCGGGAGTCGGCTCGAGACGGTCCCGGTTAAGCGTTAGAAACGTCTGACTGCTCAGACTGTTGCTCAGCTCAGATTTCTCCTCTCTGACCAGCATGAGCTGCTCGGTTACTCATTAACCCTTCAGTTTGTCCTCAGTAGATAAGCAGTACTTCAGACCAGCATTAGCATATGAAGTCGCTGTGGTGCTCCTTTGTAATCAGCACCCCTCCTCCCCGTGCACACAGAGGGGCCTCCGCAGCTTTTTGTAAGCAGTTTTTAAGTGTTGGTGGCCGATAAGGGGCAGGCTGTAGAAACAAACCCAGAAATGTGAAGTCACTGCTTCCCATAAAATACTCCCAGCAGCTCCTTCCTGCTCAAATCGAACTCTGCCTCCGGAGTTATTCATGTGGGAGACGTTTCCAGATCAGTGGCGACAGCCTGTGGATCCGACGTCGCCTGAATGCTTCATGAAATCTGCTGTTTCAACACGAAACATGTTTACTTGGATGCTCGTGAGTGTCTCCTTTATTTAAGGGAATTATAACCACGCAGACGCGCATTTGAGTTTCCCGTGCAGCTGTCGACGCGTGTATGAAAAACCCATGCAGGCCGCCCCTCGCTTTCAGTGTGAGGAGGTTGAACTCCACATTTAATCCCTTCAGAAAAGAAGGTGCAGTTTTAACAATAGATCTCAGTCTTTCCACATTGTAAAGCAATGCTGCTGTAGCACATCAAAGAAACCCATCAGCGCGCGTCTTTGGGCCTAAAAAATAAAAGAAATAAAGGACTTTAAAACTGTGAATTTACAGAAAATGTTCTTCCTTTATGTTTTTGTCTGTTAAAAGACTAAAACTGAAAATTCAGTACAAGGTTCAGGCCTGATTGGACCCTTTGTCAGGCCGGTTCTGGCCCACGAGCCATATGTTTGATACCCCTGTTCTATAAGTCTAAGTCGATATTAAAGAAAAGGCTGAAATGATTCGGTCAGTTTGAAGTGCCACCCGTGAAACTGAAAACACGCATACAGAACGAGTTCCACGGAAAAGCGTTGGTGAGCCGAGGCTGAGGAGATGATCCGAGCCACAGCTCTTAACGTGAGAGAGGTCGCCTTCTCACCGGCCAATCGCTGACCTGCAAACACCCAGAGAGCGGCTGATAAGAGCCGGGCTGTAATCTTCAGAGGAAGGGAGAGACTCTCTGCCTCTTATCAAACGGGTTTTCCGTTCACCTTCCAGCCTGTTGACTTTGGCTACACTCCATCTGTACGTGAAGTTCAGGAAGCCGTTCGTGTTGGCGACATTTACAAAGGGACGCCAACAAAAGTGGAGCCGACCTGAACCTGCAGCTCTGCTTGGCTCAGAGCTTCGGTAGTCCCAGTTTTTGTTCGGCTTTACTGTCACGGTTCTGGATCAGTATCAGCGCCGCTCAGCAGTGGAGGAGAGCTGTGATCGCAGTGCCTCATTTAGCAGCTAACCGAGGAGTATTTTCACCTTCGGGTTTTGACATGGGTCGTGGCTGGTGAGGGGCGGGTATGACTATGAAAGCACAGAGAGTTGCTCATTGGCTAACGGCTTGTTACTAAAAATTCATTAGCCAATGAGCAACCTCCTTCTAAGTGTCAGAATCTTCCCTTTCTGACCTGAAGCGACGGCAGGAAAGCGCTCACAGAGGTCAGGACAGAGGGACGCGTCCCGTAGACTACTACAGGTCAACCACAGCTGTCGCCCCCTGGTGGCCAGGTTCAAGGCACTTTTTAGTTAAGTTATGTCCACCTTTGATACTGTCTCTGTTTCAGAACTGGAAAAACTTGGTTCGTTGCGTCCCTCGTTTGAGTTATCCCTGCTGATTTATTTTATTATAGCAAGTCTGCTCTGGTTACTAAAGGTTGGTTTCCAGCTCCCTTTGCTCAGATATGTTTACCTCCAGATGTGCGTGTGTTGATCCAGCTGCAGTTATTCTGAGGTGAAAAGTGAATTTTATCCCAGGATCTCTTTCCCCGCTCAAATCGAAGGCTGAAGCGGCGCTCAGAGCCCCCCCTCCCTGCAGGAAGCTGTTGAACTGATTGTTGCCGCTCTCACTTCCTCTCTGCACATTAACCGTTTCCTGTACGAGCTGTTGGCGGCGCTAAACACTCCAAACAGCCATTGTTCTCCGGAAATATCCGTCAGTCCCTCTGGAGACTTGCTCAGTCTTTGAAGCGACGTTTGTTTCCTCTCTGTGGACTCTGTCACAGTCACATGGCGGCGGCTGCACGTTTCAGTTTTTGTGAGTGAAGTTGGTTAAAAAGTTTTAGCTGCTTTTTGTCACCATATAAATGGAAAAAGGAGAAAATCTTCAGTGTTGGGGAGAAATGAGGAGCATGCACTTTCTCAGCACTGATGGGAATCTTTCACTTTGATTTTAAGGCTGCAGATTAATACTTCTGCTCTCAGACAAGCAGAAGGTTCCTAAATGGTTCTTCAGAAGGTTCATTTAATGATCCATCACCATCCAAAGAGCCTGCAGCCCTCATTTTATCTGCAGCCATTTAACTTCCAACAGCGCTGCACATGTGCAGGTGTGACCTTGGTGGAGATGCTGCAGCAGTTTGGAAAGAGGAGAGTTTCTAGATAAAACTTTGGAGGAGGTGATTTCTTTGCTTCCGGTTTCCACCTCTCCTCTGCGAGCACTGATGCGGAGGTTTAGTCGTTCAGGCAGCGAGCGCTGGCGCCCTCGGTGCTGGTATAAATGGTGCAGAGCTGTGGCGACATCACGACCACTGTGGCAAGTACAGTGGGCCCATAAAACTCCCACAGGATGACACTCTGTCCTCCTCCGCCTCTTTTGGTTTGGGTTTTTTTTCATTGGATTTATAGTTACATATTTCATGTTTAATAACTGCTCAGTTCTTGGCTGTATGGAGCAGCACCTCCACCTCTCCCTGCTGCGTGTCTGCAAGCGTTCGCGTTAGCGGGGACGCTCTGACACAAACTGTTAAAAATCCAACCGACTCCTCAGGTTGTCTCCACGGCTGCGCTCGCTTCCAGGTTTTTAACGAGGTTGTTAATTACCTCGCTGGGAAGCGTTTCAGCTGCCTTCCATCGCCTTGGCAACCCCGGGCCGGCCGGGTAAACATCCCTGGCAGGAAGTCGGCGAGGCAGCTCGGAGGGAGGAAGGAGGCGGTGCTTGGGGAGCTTGGGTTGTAAAAATGGAAGACAAACACAGGAGGAGGACCTGAGTGAGATGTTTGAATTTGATGCAGTGAAACCACAGAGTGGAATTCACATGTTTTAGATCTTAGATTCCTCTTGTTATGGTTCCAGTTTAAAAATGTTCCTCTCGGGGAGAGCCGAGCCTCTGAGCTCAAAGGGAAAGACGAAGGTTTCTGCTTAAAGTGCCGACCTTCAGACGGGGTTCAGAGACAAATGAACACAAGTCAAAGCAAATGCAGTGCTGCTCAAGAGCTTCACGGTAACAGAAAGCTGCATCAAGGATCAAAGGTAAATGAAACGTGGAGTTCAAATCAAAAATCAACTTTTTTGTTTTTAACTTTTAAAAGCATCTGCAAACAGCTGCTGTCTGTGTTCCCAGTGTTCCCAGTGTTCCCACAGGCCAGCGGTTTCCTTCCCAGTCTGAAAACAAAATAAGAGCTCAAAGCTGAGTTTGCACTGTTCAGTTTATCAAAGACTTGTTTATAAAATTTAAGTATATTTCATAATTCTGATGTTCAGTGTTTGTTGACTGAGGTCTTAAAAAGCACTGATTTAGTTTATTTCAGCCCGACGTCACCGAGTCCTCAGGACTCAGACCTGAAACTCTGACATCAAACCAGTTTTCAGGAAACCCTAAACCAGCACGTGTGCAGATCCTGGAAGACTATTTCTAAATTTGGGGCCATAAAATGTAAAATGCTGTCATTTCATTCTGTTGTTGCTTACTTTGATTTTTAGAGAGAAAAATAAGATTTTACAAAGTGCGTTTATACCCGGACGGGCCTTAAAGGTCACGAGAGATCGGGGACTCGCAGCTCTGGGTCGGGATGTTTCGTCCTCTTTGAGGACTCAGACGAGGTCATGAAGGTCAGTTTAGTGGGAGAAAAATCAGAATAGAGTTCAGCTGAGGTTTACGTTTTTAATCAAGAAATAAAAGTCTTGAACGTAACGATTTCCTGTCGTACCCAGGAGTGAAATTTTTTTAAGGTGTTCTTATTATTTTGGCTTGTGTTGGACGTGCGTGAGGAGCCGTATAAATAAAGATCGACTGACGCCCTTCCTCTCTCCTCATCGCCCGTTTCAAGGGTGAAGGAGGCGACACTGAGCGACCTCTCGGGCTTTGAGTGTGGTTGACAGCTGATCCCTCCTCCTCCTCCTGGTATCTGTTTGCGGAGCAGGAGGCGTCTGAGACTCCCTGCAGGGCTCAGACGGACATACTCCAACACAAACATGAACTAAAGATCAGGAAGAAAAGTCGATTTGTTTCTGCAGCAGGTAAAGCGACCTCACGGCTCTACTTCGTGCTCTGGATTCAGGATCAAAGGGCCTAAAGTTCAGAGATGGATCTTCTTATTTCTAAACAAATAGTTATTTTCATAATGGTTGCATAGCAACAATATGGCGTTACATGTATTTGTTCACCGTGAAGTGTCCCCAACGGAGGAACGAGGGTTTACAAGGCTGAGGTCTCTGAAAGGGCGAGGTCGAAAGCATGGAACATAGAAATGCGCCACTGTCACATTGAGCTCAAAATGACAGGAAGTGATGTCATGTAGTTCCAGTGTGCATTATGAGGCTGAAGTTTTAGTCCCCAGAGGGTTGAGAGATTCTTCAAAAAGTTAAAATGGGAGTCTAACAAATAAAACTCGCCTGGATCGATGATGATTGTGTCTGAAATCAATAACCAGATCAGTCGGTACTCCCAGCTTTATTCTCACACTTTTGGTCAACAGAAGGCTCGACCATTCACCCTTTTTTCTGCTCAAATGAAAAGTAAAAAACCCAGAGCAGTGATGTCATCATTGTCTAGACTTGGAGGCCCTCTCAGACCGCCTCCTCGCCGCCTCCTCTCAGCTCCGATTGGATGACAAGTTGTGAGTGAGCGGAGCAGCAGAGGGCTGGTGAAGCTGGAAATGGCTGCTCTGCCTCTGCGTCCACATGTGTGCTTAATAATTGTGCCGGCCGCCGGAGTGGAGACTGAGGTCTGGCAGAGAGGACGCTGGGTAATAAGACTCCCTCCATGTGCTCTTAAAGTGGCAGCGCAGCTCCGAGGCCGGCGCTCCGTTTACATGCAGCAGCTCAGACGGAGCAGCCGGTGTGGTCCGAGCAGAGAGAGAAAACTTTACGACCGACGTTAGACCGCGATGAGTCACCGTCTGCAAACGGCGAGCGCTGATGGAGGAGAAACGTCCACGGAGGCAAAAACCTGCCATCCACAGAGACACAAATGTCTGAGAGTGAGGGGAGGCTTTCCCGAGCAAGAAAACTCAGGAAGCAGCTTCTCAGATGACAAAATCTGCTGCTTTTCACGGCAGGAGACGTCACCGCGGCTTGCTTCAGTTTGAGAGACGATCGCTTAAAGCTCTGAAAACCAAAGTACAGTCTCAGCAAGACAGCGATGACTCACCTTTAGGACTGGTCTGGACCCAGGTGTCTGTCTATTTTTAATATGAGGCATAAGGCACCAAAAATAATCCAGTCACACGTTTGTGATGCACCCATACAGTCTGTGGATGCAGCTGCTCTGCTCCACCTCTTTTCCAGATGTGGTCACGTCAGGTGTGGCAGCCGTACGGCTCCAAGCCTTCATCTACTTTTTTGTCCTGATGTTCTTCAGGATGAACGTTGGTGCTGCGCGGGGGCAGAAACTGATACCATCGCCACAGGAGAGCGTCGCACCGTCATTAGGCAGGAGTTTTTTGAGCATGACTCAGAGTCTGCAGAGTCACAGCAGGCGTCCGAAACAGCTCACCTGCCTTCAGTCTGAGGGGAACGATTATGTGTATGTGTGTGTGTGGGGGGGGGGCTGAAGGTAAGCTACCTGCAGGTAGTTCATGTCTGGACATGACGGCGTGCGTGTCCACACACCTCAGTGTCTTTACTCTGAGGGAGGAAGGGGAGAGGCAGAGGTGTTTGAAAGTGATCTAAAAGAAAAATACAGGGGGGGGGTCCTGGTCGGAGAGCAGAGGAAAAAACTGGGATTAGAGGAGGAATGAGATAAAGGGCAGACAGCAGTAAAGGTGGGCTGATAAGGAGGAGGATCCTCCCCGTCTGCCCCTTTGATCCGCTCTCTGAAGTTTAGCCGCTCGTTCTGATAAAACTCGACCGATCAGCCGGAAATTAATCTGAGACGTTTACGGTTTACGAGTTTCTCTGTTCGCCTTCTCTCCAAAAAACACGGATAAAGTTGTTAGCGCTGCGAACTCTGACCCCTCATCTTGTTTGTTGTGGCCCTTATATGGAGCTTCTCCTCCTGCACACATGCTGTCGTCAGCTGATAGAGGAGGAATGTTTCACCTCCAGAGTCACTGATAAATCTGACCTGGAGTCTGTTCTCAGGATTAGCCTGACAGCGGCTGGAGATGGTTTAAACCTTCATGAAAAGAATAAACGAGTTCAAACATTTTAACGTTTAACTTTGATTCCCCTCCGATGTTCACTTCACCTGAACCTTATTTCCAGCTGCAGGTCAGAACCCGGACCACGTCCTGCAGGGGACGGGGGTGAAACCCGAGGCCCGGCGGCCCGGCGACGGCCCCACCATCGCGCCCGAGGACCTCCCTCGATTCCTGAAATGCTACTGTTCGGGACACTGCCCCGACGACGCCATAAACAACACGTGCCAGTGAGTAGAGGCAGCTCAGTAGAGTCTCAGACAGTGTCACTATTCCAGGGTCGGAGCACTCGTTAATCGATGATGTGTGTCCTCAGGACGAACGGTCAGTGTTTTGCCATCATCGAGCAGGACGAGCATGGAGAGGTCCAGCTCACCTCCGGCTGCATGAAGTATGAAGGTTCACACTTCCAGTGCAAGGTACCTGTTACTCACCTGCCTGATTTCGGAGCGTTTCTCTGGATTTGTTTGGGCTTCTTCATCCTGGGAGGTGTTTTCAATGTTTTCTTACGATTCGACTGGTTTGATCGGCAGGACTCCCCCAAAGCTCAGACCAGGAGGACGATTGAGTGCTGCAACACGGACTTCTGCAACAGAGACCTGCAGCCCACGCTGCCCCCGCTGGCCCCCGCCGGTAACGCTGACTACAGGCGCAGGTGTGAAGCAGGTGAACTTGTGAAGCCACAGGGGTGATTAATGTGTGTTTGTGTTTCTGCAGAGCGAAGCCCTCACTGGCTAGCCTTCCTCATCTCCATGACGGTCTGCTGCTGCACGCTGATCTGCGTCACTGTGGGATACTACTACAGGTGAGAACTCACCTGCAGGCCTTCAGAGATGCAGAAACCTTTTTTTTTTTTACCTGCTGCAGTCAGCAGGGAGAGACAGTCAGTTCAGTTTAATCCAAACACAGATGTACCTTTAGCTTCTCAGTGGGTTTCACTCACTGCTGATGTCCGATTGGACGTCCATAAATCACCTGAAGGCGAGGTGGTGTGATGGATTCCCGCTGCTCGTTAAGCTCAGGTTAAATCAGTCAAATCAATCCGGCTTTATTTATAAAGGACCCTTCATGCAGGTCAGTGATAAGATGGAGCACTAATGAAAAATGATGAGCAGTAAGAATTTAAATCACAAAGAGGAAACTAGTGAACCAATCAGATGGAACAAAGGAAGGCTTTATTAAAAAGAGAAACATAAACTAAAATGGAATAAGACTAAAGTAAAATAAGAGTAAATGAGTTTTATCACAGTGCGAACGATGGCCACAGTTTAAAACAGGAGAATTAAAATATTTTATATAGAAGTCGAACCTTAAAAATGATTTTTTAAAAAAAGCTCAAATCAGATATTTTCAGGTAAAATAAGTTTGATCTTCATTTGGCCAAAATTCACCTTGATCCTTTTTTTTTTCTTTAATTGTTAATCATCAAAAAAGAAACTGAGAGGTGATGTAACGTGTGTGTGTGTGCGTGTGTGTGTGTGTGCGTGTGTGCGCAGGTATAAGTTAAAGAACGACCGGCAGCAGTATCATAAGGATCACAGGGACACGGAGCAGGAAGTCTTCATCAGGGAGGGGGAGTCGCTCAAAGACCTCATTCATCAGTCTCAGAGCTCAGGCAGCGGCTCGGGGCTCCCCCTGCTGGTAGGAACAACAAACACACACTTCCTGCTCAGAAACACGGGATCTGATCTCTGCCGTAAACGCTGACCTGTCCCAACAAACCAGCCGTAAAAGAACAAATCTCGCTCTGAGCCACAGCGGCTGATTTAATCCCATCAGAAAAGTATTAAAACCTCACAATGAAGGAGCGCCAACTGCAGTAAATCCAGTTTCTGTTTGCTAATTCATTTCTTTTTAGTTTCCACGGTGAGTTTCAGATTGTTTTTACTGTTTGCCTTTAGTTCTTTTTTGAGTTTAAGCGTTTTGCGCTTGTTGCCTGTAATATAATCACTTTCATTAGTATCAATAAAGACGCTGGCTTTGGTGGAGGATGTTTTCCTTTAAATAAATGCTGAAAAAGTGAAATATGACTGATTGTGGATGTTATGGACCGGAAAAAAACCCTCAGTCCTTCTAGCTTTAAAACTGGTGCCCCTAAAGTTGCTTTCCATGGTGCAGCTTCTTCATCGAGCTTCTCTTGGTCCGTCCTCAGGTGCAGCGGACCATCGCCAAGCAGATCCAGATGGTGCGTCAGATCGGTAAGGGGCGGTACGGCGAGGTGTGGCTGGGCCGCTGGAGGGGAGAGAAGGTCGCCGTCAAAGTCTTCTTCACCCGAGAGGAAGCCAGCTGGTTCAGGGAGACTGAGATCTACCAGACGGTCCTGATGAGACACGAAAACATCCTCGGTACGGTCGCACGCCTTCACCTTCACACTGACTTCCTGCTTTAAGACAGGAAATAAAATCTGTCCTTCAAGAGCCTCAGACGGCGTCCGAGCCTGACGACTCCAGGAGCAATCGATACCACGATTGATTTTTAATTTGTCCTTTGATTTAAAGTCGTGTCTGTGAGCGTCTCAGACCGATGAGACACGACGACGCTCGCGGAGGGTGCGTTTGAAACCACCGGTGGTTCTTCTTCTCCAGCATAAAGAGAAACCGATGCGTTCAGCTGGATGATCAGCTCCACCGACCCACTTCATGAAGATCAGACACTCGAATAACACCAGCTGAAATTCACTGAGAAAAGGCCGCTGTCTCTGCCTCGATTTTCCCACAAATATAAAAGTACTGAAGTCAGACGGAGGATTTGAAATTCATGTAACTCACTCTTCCTCCTCTTCCTCATCTGTCCTGCAGGCTTCATCGCAGCGGACATTAAAGGCACGGGCGCCTTCACGCAGCTCTTCCTCATCACCGACTACCACGAGAACGGCTCTCTGTACGACTACCTGAAGCTGACCACGCTGGACACGCAGGCGCTGCTGCGGCTCGCCTACTCGGCCGCCTGCGGCCTCTGCCACCTGCACACGGAGATCTACGGCACGCAGGGCAAGCCGGCCATCGCCCACCGCGACCTCAAGAGTAAGAACATCCTGATCAAGAAAAACGGCACCTGCTGCGTCGCCGACCTCGGCCTCGCCGTCAAGTTCAACAGGTTCGTTTTTCATTTTTCAGTTTCAGTTCGGGCAGCAAACTGAGGAGTTAAAGTTTCTGGGTGTTCTGAACCGATCTTAACCAATCCTAACCTCTCGTTTGTGTTGTCGTAGCGACACTAACGAGGTGGACATCCCCCTGAGCACCCGGCTGGGGACGAGGCGCTACATGGCCCCCGAGGTCCTGGACGAGAGCCTCAACAAGAACCACTTCCAGGCCTACATCATGGCCGACATGTACAGCTTCGGACTCATCATCTGGGAGATGACTCGGCGCTGCGTCACTGGAGGTACACGCACACACAGACACACAAACCTCTAAGCCTTACGTGGCCTGAAAATCAAAGCTTTCTTTCTGGACTGCGTATTTTATTTTCTGCCTGTTGAATAAACAGGAAGTGATGAAGTGGCGCTCAGGAGCAGCTTTAGCTTCCATTTCCTTAAGCAATGAACTGATTAGCCCTGGGGCTAACATGAGTGCTGAAAGGGTTAGTTATATCTGACCTCTGACCTCTGACACACCGACCTCGTGTTTTAAATTCACTTTATTTCCATGAAATCACCCGAAGCTGCATTAGCCGGGGTCTGCTGTGTTTTTAATGTTGCTGAATAGAAGCTGTACATAGGTGACCTTCGTCCAGGTGACTGAACAGGTGTTGTTTCCTCTCCAGGTATCGTGGAGGACTACCAGCTGCCGTACTATGACACGGTCCCCTCTGACCCCTCCTACGAAGACATGCTGGAGGTGGTGTGTGTTAAAGGTCTGCGGCCGACAGCGTCTAACCGCTGGAACAGCGACGAGGTGAGACTCGAACTACTTCCTTTTTATCCGCAGCCCTGCTCCTGACTCCCAGGATCTCCGGTTTTTCCCAGTATAAAGAAATGGCTTTCAATGTGAAATCCATCAAAGACCATCAGACAGACTGCACCAGGGAAAAACTGGAGCTTAAAAAAAAACAGGAAAAGAAAAATGTTACTGCCTGCTTTTTGGATCTTGATCCAGGACTACTTCATGTCTGATCTAACCACCAACGTATTCATCCGCTGAATTGTTCCCATGTTGTCCCGTTCTCTTCCTGCCTTCCTCGTCTGTGAACTCTAAATCTGGTGAACCATCAAATTCATAATCCATGAGATGACCTGCAGCCTCGAGATTGGCGGATGTTGATCAGCGGATGAATATGTCGGTGATGCGGTCGGACAGGAAGTGTCCGTGCAGATGGCAGAATGTCGTTTTTCTTCAGGAAACGTTTCGGCTGATCAGGAAGTGTGCTTTCGTAGCTTTTAATGGCGTGTTTGTGTCCACAGTGCCTCCGGGCCATGCTGAAGCTGATGTCAGAGTGCTGGGCTCATAACCCCGCCTCCCGCCTCACCATCCTCAGAGTGAAGAAGACGCTCGCCAAGATGGTGGAGTCCCAGGACATTAAGATCTGATCTCTCTCCATCCCCCCACCCCCACCCGACCCCCCACCAGACTCACCTGACACCTGCACCCCGGACCGGCTTCCTGCATCGGGAGGGTGAAGAGGAGGAGCTAAAATATGAAAAGGACCCGCCTCAGGGCTGAACTGTGTCTCCTCCTCCTCTTCCTCTTCCTCCTCCGGCCTCCTCCTCCTCTCTCTGCGCCGAGCGGCTCGAGGTTCGACGCTTTCTGTGAAAGCCAAACAAGACGATAAAGACGACTTCCTGTGGAGGGGAGAGGAGGGGGCGGGGGCTTTCGTTCCTCGTGAATGAACTGAGATTTTTTTTTTTTTTTGAGGACCCACCTCGCTGAGAGCTTCCTCCACATCCGCCTGTTTCAAAATGCCAATATTTTATCTTTATGTCTCTTCAGGACTGAGTTCTCCTGCCATATTAAGATATTATCTCCATGCTTAGAGTTAAATATAAGCAGAATAAGGTACTATAATAACATGTGAATTTAAATGTGTAAATAAATGTTATCTTTAGATGCCGTGCCTACTCGTGAGAAGAGTTAAAACCAGAACACTATGCTGCAGTGGTGCTGACGTCCAGCCGTCTCCTCGGAGATGCCGGCGGGAGGTCGTAGGGTCAGCACGGAGACGTTTACCGTCCTGTTCGTCTGTCTGTCCGCTTCCTGTCTGTCTGATGAAATGAATAAAAAATAGATATCGCCAAACCTGAAGACGACCTGCACGAGAACCTTCAGCATCGTTTCTAAAGGGGACATATTCTGCCCGTTCCGAGTGGCTCAGTGTGATTAACACTTTAAAATAATTCATCAGTTCATCCTCTGTGTGAAACAAGTCATTTTAGAAGCTCACTCTCTGCTGATGGGTCTGCTTCTGGAAGCCTACAGAGGGGGATATATGTTTTGTGTGAGATCCACCTCCTCGTGCTGATGTTGAGGAACTAAACTGTAAGGCTGGGGCGTTATCGGTTAAAATAATCCCATTTTATTATATATTTGCCCACTTTAAGACCCGCCTCCCAAAGGCCAACTTTTGGAAACCTGCCGAGGGGCTGCGATACCAGCAGGGGCGGCGCTGAGCTTACAGGGTCTAAAAGACCTGAAGGAGATGAAATTAGATTCAAGCTGTTTTTTAAAGAAATTTAAGACCAAGTGAACTAAAAGTGAATTTTAAAAAAGACACAGATGGTGTGAAGCCTGCAAGCCCCGCCCCCCTCAATCATCAAACAGATCTGTCTCTACGCTGCCATCTATACTTCCTGATGGCTGGAGGCGAACTCGGCTGACAGGAAGTTGCGTTGGATTCTTCCATTTTTGCTTTGCATCATTCCTGTTTCAGCAACACTTCTAAACTTTGGGTGAAGCGTTAGCACTCCAGAGCGCCCCCTATGGAGCAGGGAGAGCTTTACTGTGTGGCGTGTTCGGCCTCGGGCTCACAGGGATTATTTTCAAACGTTTACCTCATCATAGGAAACTTTAATATCAGCATCAAGTGATTTTGAGCATTACGTGAACGCGTCCCCTTTAAGCTGCGATTAATCGTTCACAGTATCCGAAAACTTTCAGCCTAGCATAGCACAAAGATCGGAAACTCGCCTTTTATGATCTCCAGTTCTGTTTGATCGGCTTTCTTGAATGGACATGGGAATTAAAATGTAAAAAAAAAAAATTTTTAACAGCAGGTGCCGCTAAGCTAACAGTTTGTGCTAAGCTAGGCTACGGTTGCTGTGTTGTTGGTTTCGTGGCGGCGGCGGGGTTCGTGAATGAGGCTAACGTTGGTACAGCAGCTATTTAAGCAGTAACTTCAGTGTCTGTAATTAAAGCTGACTATAGGAATAACCTGTTTTTGTAAATGTCTCTTTGTTTCCTGCTGTCGGTGTTTTTTGGTGCCTTTACCGAGGAAATGAAACTGTAAACAGTCTGTCCAATGTACCGATTTTTAAGTAAATACTCTTATTTTAGTACACAGTCACTGCGTCGCTCTGCTTCTTTCTGTGAAGATGATCGATGATCTTTAATTTTATTTTACTCATTTTGTTTTTGTAAGGAAGCCAATCCTGCCAGAAAAAATAATTTTTTTATATTTGTTTTTGGATGGTTTTCTGCAGTTATTTTGTTTCTTGTGTTATGAATGTAATTATATTTTCTCTTACTTTTGTTTTATAATGTTAATAATAAAAAAAACTTGAATGCTATATAAAAGTTTTAAATT
The DNA here is from genome assembly GCA_024447675.2 of Pterophyllum scalare. Taxonomy (NCBI): domain Eukaryota; kingdom Metazoa; phylum Chordata; class Actinopteri; order Cichliformes; family Cichlidae; genus Pterophyllum; species Pterophyllum scalare. The sequence goes on along the minus strand of JAMQGT020012374.1, from coordinate 21,419 downwards.
ACAAGTTTCAGTTAAGCCCTGAGGCAGGCTGTCAACCTGTCCAGGTGGGATAGGCTCCACCCCCTGCCATCCTAAAAAATAAGTGGAAGATGATGGATGGATGGAAAGTTAATGACTTGGAAACATTTACTTGATCCAGTTTTTTCTCTGCATTCAAATTTGAATTTCAATTTTTTTTAAAGTTGATTTAACTCAGAATTTTCACAATTTTTATAATGAAGAAATACTTTTTATTCAAAAAAAGTCACATTGCAATTTCAAGCACTGAAATTTTTAAATAAAACTTTAAGGTGAAGATTTGAAGGAGGCCATTTTCACTTTTCTTAAATTATGTTTTCATGTATTTACATCATCAGAATTCATACACTCATAAAATTTACTTTCCAGTTTCAAATTTTTAAGCTGGATCACATTCAGTGGGAAAAAGTTTTAACATCAGATTCGCGATGACATAAATTCAGGTTAAAAAAAAACATTTTCAAAATTCTCAATTTACTGAGTTAATGTTAAATCATCCATTGAATAGGAAAATATACAATAATGTACATTTTAACAGTTTAAAAATTGAATTTTTTTTAAAAATTGGTGAGTCTGAAGGTTAAACTTATTTGTAGTTTTGGCCAAGGAAATATTCAAATATAGTTTTATAACTTTAATTTCAAAGTTTAAGGTTTGGAACTACCAAGTTTCTGGATTTATTTTTTTCAACAACTTTTAGATGATTTAGGGTGAAGAGTGCAGCCATTCGGGAGGGGCTCAAAACAGAGCTGCTGCTCCTCCACATCGAAAGGAGGTTGAGGTGGTTCGGGCATCTGACTAGGATGCATCCTGGGCACCTCTTGGGTGAGGTGTTTCAGGCTTGTCCTACCGGGAGGAGGACCCAGGACATGCTGGAGAGATTCTCTCATGGCTGGCCTGGGAACACCTTGGATGACCTGGGGAGAGGGAGGTCTGGGCTACTCTGCATAGGCTGCTGCCCCCGTGACCCAGATGGGCACAAGAAAATGGATGGATGTTAAATCAGTATTTTTACCAGAAAGACCTGCTTAATTTTATTTTTAAAAATACATGTAAAGCTTGCATCAGTCATTTTTTGTTTAGTTCTGGCATTAATGGGCTTCCATATAGAACTGGATCTTGTAGGATTTTTTTTTCTTGCTCCCCCAGGTGATTGCTGGTTGAACGGTGCCACCTGCTGGACGTGTGACGACTGCACATTACAAACAGGCGGGAGAGGAAAATGTTTCAGTCCATCACAATAAACACCAATGATTTGTTTTCCAGCAGCAGTTGTAAAGTTTTAGCTTCCTGAAGGTGGGCAGAAGAGCGACTGTACCTGTGAGTGGTTCAAACATCAAGTGATGGCACTTGTGTGTTAGGGGAGATGATCAGAAACTGTTCAGGTGGCTTTAAAAAAGGCAGCAGAGTGAAACCCTGTCCTGCCTCAGTGCAGATCATCAGACCTTTGTGTTTTAGATCCAGATGTGACCGCACGATGTCTCGTTATAGGTCAGCAGTTTATCGATTTCGTTCATGCAGATGTTTCAGCTCTGAGCCCTTAGGGCTCCAACAATCCTTAAGCTGAAACATTTCAGTTTCCTGCACCTGGTGCCATTCATCAGTTCAAGATTTAAACTCTGACTTTACTTATTCAGATCAAAGCTTCGATTATCAGAATTGTGAAGGGCTGAAATGTTTTCCAGAGCTACGGCTCAATCTGCACATTTCACTGAAACATTTGGGGTCACACCTGAAATCAGCCAGTTTGGCTTCTCGAGACAAACTGCTGCTGCTGGTTTTTAACCCTCAGAAACCTGAAATCACCACTCTGAGGCTGCGATCTTAGTCAAACATGTTTCTTTATTTCACGTCTACTTGTCCTCGGGTTTGTTGAAGCAGTAGGTGAGGCAGCACTTCCCGCAGTAGTGACGGTCGAAGTGGCTCGCCATGAACACGCCGGCGCCACACTCGTCGGCCGGACACTCGCGCCTCAGCCGGTGGATTTTACCGTTCTCGTCCACCTGGAGGAGGAAACGGGAAGAGACGGGTTTTAATTAACTGAAGCTCAAACTCAGCGCTCAGGTAAAAATGAGCCTCAAAACGTCTCCAAAGTGTCAAAGCTGGATGACCTCTGACCTCTCAGGATCTTTTTACCTTGTAGTATTTGAGCACAGCGAGCTTGACCTTCTTCCTCTTGTGCTTGTTCTTCTTGGGGGTGGTATAGGACTTCTTCTTCCTTTTCTTGGCACCACCGCGCAGCCTCAGAACCAAGTGCAGAGTCGACTCCTGAAAACACAAACAGGAGGTTAGATGAACGGAAACAGCACGGCCGTCTTCTCTGTTCACGCAAAAACACGTCGAGGGTTTCTGTGGGTTTGTCTCAGGGTCAGAGGCCGGAGACAAAAACGCCTCTTAAAGGTCAGCTGCACAGAAAAACCAGACCAGGCGCTGCTAAAGGTCTGAAAGACATCAGAGCTGAGTCACATAAACTCCTCCCCCAAGATGAAAACAGCTGAGCATTTGGACCTTGAGCTTCCAAAACGGTTTTTAGTGTAACACGCGATCAGGATGTAACAGGACATAAAAAAAAAGGTCCTCACAGGTATCCATCACACAGGTAGCTCTCAGCAGGTTAAATACGGACATTTGTGCCCCCAAAGTGTGCCTGACCTCACACGAGCCTACACTTCCTGTTCCAGCCAGTTTCAAAGTCATTTGAAGTGATTTCACGGAGACTGAAAGCTGAAATACTCCGGGTGGTTCGGGCGAGGCATCAAACACGATGACACGTCTCAGCGAAGTCCTGCTCAGCTGGGCCGCAGCTGTTACACTTCATACACAATCAGACCCAGCTGAGTGACGCAGCAATGCAAACGTGACCAAACTGACACTTTTTAGTCCGGCTTTATTAACCTGAGTGGGCCAACGAGGTTCCGGGGCCGCCCGAGCCTCTGTCCCGAAGCTCCAACAACGGAAACAAACCTACGGCTCCGGAAACTCACATCCAAAACTAACCAGATTCAAAAAACAATCAGATCAGATGAACTTTGACCTCAGAGTGAATGTAAAAAACAAGGGTCAGACTCAAACTAAACTATGAGTCAAAATTCAAAGACGACATTCGTTTCTCGTAAACGACCTCCCGCAGCGGCGTTCCCGGCTCACCTTCTGGATGTTGTAGTCGGACAGCGTGCGGCCGTCTTCCAGCTGCTTTCCAGCGAAGATCAACCTCTGCTGATCGGGAGGGATTCCTGCAGGGAAGACATCAGCTGATCAGACTTCAAAGAGCAGCAGCAGCAACATGATTTAACCCCGCCCCTTCACCATGATTCAGTAACCAATCACCACTTTAGCTTCCTGTTGGGCTTCATAAATCCTTATTTACAATCTGCTGCATGAATGTGGTTGTGCAACCCCAGAAACGTGGACACCTGCTGTCAGGATATTTTACACGGTTCACGCAGCGTGAAAATGAACCAGAATAAAATATTTTAAAGGCTTTGATTTCAGGGATTGTGCAGTCATGTGACCTGTGACCTCTCCTGTTACAGCAGTTATATTTAAACACCGCGTGGGCCGACCTGCGCTCCACAACAGCTTAAACTTTGTTTTGAGACTTCAGTTCATTTTCACACCAACAAACAGACTTTCAGCATCCTCACAGCTCCCCAGTATTTTAGTTTTACTCACGTGTAATCAGACCTTTTTGCACATTTCTGAACACATGCAGCAGCTCTGAGATCAGCATCTGCACATAATCCCTACCCTGATAACTGAACAATCATTCACACAGATCAACAGTTTCTCAGATATCAGGAGGACAAAGTTCAGAAATCAGGTGTTCATCTACAAGCTCTCAAGTGAGCACCTGTCCTTAGAGGTGAGTTTATGGACCGTTATGTGTCAGATCGTCCCCCTCCCCGGCTCACTCACCCTCTTTATCCTGGATCTTGGCTTTGACATTCTCGATGGTGTCCGAGGGCTCTACCTGTGGAAGCAGAGAGGACAGGTGAGCCACAGCAGGCGTTTCCGGTCACAGCTCCACTCACGTGCTGGTTACAACTCTTAAACCGCCACCTGACACGTTTACTTCACTTTAAATTAAACAGCTGATCAGCACCGCGGCCGCACGCGCCCCACGTGTTTATAGATCCCGTTAGCTTAGCCTGTTAGCCCGGAACTCCGGCCTCGGAGTCCGCCCCGGGGCCGTTACCAGCCTCGGAGTCCGCCCCACACACGCCACGGGGCCGCTAACGCACGCCGCCGGTGACTGCACCGCTGTAACTCTGCGGAGCAAACGGCGGCCCGTGAACGCGCACCCGCCATCACAGCCCGGCACTCACCTCGAGGGTGATGGTCTTCCCCGTGAGGGTTTTCACGAAAATCTGCATCCTGGCGTTCAATCCACCTGCAGAGGAGTATACACACAATACGTCAGCATCCGCCGGAGCGGACAGGTGAGTCTGAACGAGCCGATTTTTACCGAAAACGAACAAAACACTGGAGCCCCAGCTTACCACCGTCTACTCCTGATGGCGGATCCTGAGAAGAGGGCTTTCTGCTCCGCACACGGGGTTTTCTGCACGCATTAGCACGGGCTAGGCAGCCTTTACTGTGCCTGATCAAAAATACACGCAAACGATACATTTAGTGCTTTCATGGCCTCTTTTTGTCCTCCTAATATATATATATATATATCAGTGTTCAGTTTGATTTTATTTTTCATTTTTATCATATTCTGGGTACTTTGTCAAAGAAAAATGCGACTCATTTATTAAAAACCTCATTTCCCAGGAGCGCTTCCGCGGTAACCATAGCGACGCGAAGCTTCCGTTGAAGTTGAGGGAGGAAGGAAAGAAACGCGAAGTTAGCTTAAAAATAAAATAAAATTAAAAAAAGTCGGAGTAAATAATGTCCGCGGCACAAACGCCCCACAGGCCGTGTTCAGGAAGACGAAGACGCTTCACAGCAGACATCCCGACATCCGACAGCGACCGGCGGTTCCTCCAGACTCTGCACCAGTTCATAGAGCGCGAGAAGAAGCACCTGCGGTGTCCGGAGGAGAGCGCGGACGAGCTACGGTACACCGTTCACCGCTCCGCCTTCAACCAGGTACTCCGAACATATTTACAGGTGCTGGTCATAAAATTAGAATATCATGAAAAAGTTGATTTATTTCAGTAATTCCATTCAAAAAGTGAAACTTGTATATTATATTCATTCATTACACACAGACTGATATATTTCAAATGTTAGTTATAATCATCAAAATTAAAAGAAACAGACAACTAATGAAAAGCCCAAATTCAGTATCTCTAAAATTAGAATATTACTTCAGAGCAATACAAAAAAAGGATTTTTAGAAATGTTGGCCAACTGAAAAGTCTGAGCATGTGCAGCACTCATGGAGTCCATCAGTCTGTGGCACTGCTCAGGTGTTATGAGAGCCCAGGTTGCTCTGCCGTATTCCATCTTCCTCTTCACAATAGCCCATAGATTTTCTATGTGGTTAAGGTCAGGAGAGTTTGCTGACCAACTAAGAACAGGGATACCATGGTCCTTAAAGCAGGTACTGGTAGCTTTGTGTGCAGGTGCCAAGTCCTGTTGGAAAATGAAATCTGCATCTCCATAAAGTTGGTCAGCAGCAGGAAGCATGAAGTGCTCTAAAACTTCCTGGTAGACGGCCGCGTTGACCTTGGACCTCAGAAAACACAGTGGACCAACAGCAGCAGATGACATGGCACCCCAAACCATCACTGACTGTGGAAACTTTACACTGGACCTCAGCCAGCGTGGATTCTGTGCCTCTCCTCTCTTCCTCCAGACTCTGGGACCTTGATCTCCAAAGGAAATGCCAAACTGACTTTGATCAGAGAACATAACTTTGGAGCACTCAGCAGCAGTCCAGTCCTTTTTGTCTTTAGCCCAGGAGAGACGCTTCTGACGCCGTCTCTTGTTCCAGAGTGTCTCCACACGAGGACTGCGACAGCTGAAACCCATGTCTGCATACGTCTGTGGGTGGTGGTTCTTGAAGCACTGACTCCAGCTGCAGGTGTTTGGAGTTAATTATCTAATCAGAGTGTGGCACCAGGTGTCTTCAATATTTAACCTTTTCACAATATTCTGATTTTCTGAGATACTGAATTTGGGGTTTTCATTAGTTGTCAGTTATAATCATCAAAATTAAAAGAAACAAACATTTGAAATATATCAGTCTGTGTGTAATGAATGAATATAATATACAAGTTTCACTTTGTGAATGGAATTACTGACATAAATCAAGTTTTTCATGATATTCTAATTTTATGACTAGACACTGGGAAAAAGGAAAACTGGCACATAAAGGGAAATATTACGTTTTACTAAAAAAAAAAAAAGTTAGCTTTAAAAGAAAAAAAAAAACAACAAAACAAAGAAATTTAGGAAGAAAAAGTGAAAAATTTATAAGAAAAATGGCACATATACAAGGTGGAAAAAATCAACCAAATTTATCCCATTCCCCAAAAAACTAGCAAATGTAGAGAAAACAATCAAATTTACCCCCAAAAAAAAAACTCAACAAGAAAACACAAATTCTGCCACATTTACCCTCTCTCCAAGAAAATGGCAAATGTAGAGGAAAAAAGCAAATTTTATAAGAGAAAAAAATGGTAGATTTCTCCCATGAAGGAGAACATGAGGAGGCTGCGGCTCCTTCATAAGTTTATTGAGGCAAAACACCCACAGAGACACAAAGAGGAAAGCTTTTGTGACTGGTTAACGTGATGATCTCTTCCTGTGTCCTCCTTGGCTCTGAGGTGATTGGACGAGCGACGGCCTATAAGAGGCTTCTGTTGACCATTAAGTTGGAGTATGACGGCACCATCAGGGAGCTGCAGAGGAGGGAGGAGGAAGCCAGAGCGACTCGGCGAACCACAACGTCCTCTGAGTCACGCCTCAAATCACTGCTCACCTGTCAGAGGCGAGCCGCCCACCTGAAGGACAGGTGAGTGAGTGACAGCTGTCTTTATAAATACCACGTAGTGTGTGGACTAAATGAATAACTATGTTGGTGTTACACGTAAATAAAGCTCACCATTTTCAGAGATGAAGCTGTGTAAGGGCCCATGCTGATGATACCTGTTTGACTCTTTGCAGGATCTCCAGCCTTCAGAGGGAAACGGCAGAACTTCAAGAGGACATCGAGAGAGAGAGACGTCTAAAGAGCAGAGCGCATGGATGCCTGGTACAGCTTCAGCTAGATGACTTAAAGCAAGGGTCCTCGAAAGTCCAGACCAAGGGCAAATTCAGGGGATCAGGAAAATGCACCCAGCACGCCCCGTTAGCTCACTTTGATTAACGTCCCACATCTCCAAAAACACGAAACCAAAGGACGTGATTAAAAGAAAGCAAAGCAAAAATACAACTGCAATAAAAGGTTTTAAGTGAATAAAGCAACATCAAATTATTTTAAGAAAAGATCAAGTAAAAATAAATTAAAATGCAGCAGGAAGGAAACGTTCACAGTGGACCGGACAAAACCGAACTGCACCGCAGACTAAAACGAGATCGTAGACCGCTGGGACCGAACGAACTCAGTGAGCTCATGTGGGACGGCAGCTTGTCCCGGCAAAGGCTCGGTTAGTTTTTAGGGGGGAGGATGACCTCAGTGACCCAGGAGGTAAGATACGAAGTTAAATGATCTGTAATATATCATGGAGCTGATACAGTGTAAGGTGCAGGGGGTGTGGGGTCCTCTCTGAGTCTGTTCATGAGTTCACGAATGCAGCTGATGAAGTCCACCGATGCTGAGACACGTTCGTCTTAGATCTTTGAACTATTTGCCCTCACAGTCTTTCAGAGCTGTGGACCCAGCCCAGCGTCTGCCTCTCTTTATGCTCCTTTTACATCCAATCATGTCACTAATTAATTAACGTCATCCTAATTAGTTTTTTTTAACATTGCACCACTTATTCACTCTTTAATTGCTCCTGTCTCAGCTCTTTTTGAAAAGGCTTGCTCTCATCAGATTTAATAATCTACATATAAAAAGTCTTAAACTACAACTGCATGGATTCCATCCATCTGACACGTTAGATCCCAGAGACCCGTTGGTCATAACTGAACAATCTGTCAGATCCTCCGGGGTTGATCTCCACCCGTGTTGTCTCACAGGTTTGACGGTGGCTGAGTGTAGAATCCCGAGGCTCTGGAGAGGTACCTGAGGGACCTGGAGGCTCAGAGAGATGCTCTGCTGGACAGGAAGAGTCAGTGCGTTCCTCTGGAGGTCAAAACCAAACTGGATGCAGAGCTGCAGGCCGCCGAACGCCGCAGAGACCGCCTGAGCGCCGAGAACGACCGCCTGACAGTCGTGTAAGAGCAGAAATCACAGGTTGAAGGGCCTTCCACCTCTGAAGTCAGTAGCATAACGATGTAAAAGTAAAAAAAACTGACTGCAGATGATAGAGATTGATAAAAGATGCCCCTTATTTTAAAAAGTTGATGGAAATCTCGTTCCTGAGCACCTCTGCAGACTCCTGAGATGAGCAGCAGAGGAGGGAGTGTGTTTGACAAGGACAGGACTTCTCCTCACACTGTTACTCACACATTTAGTCATCAGACTGAGACCCCACAGTGGCTGTAAAACTGATCTGGGTGCAGTTTCTAACAGAGCTCAAATGTGCTTTTCAGCCCTGAAAGTTTCGTGTGGACCTCTGCTGGATTTATGAATTTCTGGGGACTCAAACATGCCAGGGAAAAAACGTACCAAATTTACTGGATTTGATCAAATTTGAGGATCAGCAGCTGAACTCTCTTTCTGTCTGTAGATACAAACGTCTGAAGTGTGTGTGGGACTGTCTGAGCAGCTGGGAGGAGGAGGGTCAGCTGGTTCCTCTGGAGGAACTCCTGGGGTCCACTCTGGAGAACATCAGCCAGGCAGATGGTGAGACCCCGCTGCAGTCGAAGCAGTCTCTGAAATCTCACGATGCTTTCTCGTCAGAAGCTTTTAGATGTGGTGGCTGCTCATTGGTTACTTCTGGAGTGAATGTGGTCAAATTATTTCTCCTGCTTCAGGTCACCAGACATATTCCCAGCTGCGCTCACCAGAAACATAACAATCCTGATAACGGTGTGATGTTTACCACAAGCTGAAAAAAAAAGAGGGTGGAAAAAAAAAAGATTAAAAATCTTGTGCAGCTGTTCTGGAGTCCCACAGGCTAACCAAAGCTGTTAGGGCTCCCTTCACCCCTGGTGTCCACCATCCGGTTCGGGGGCTATCACCACGACAGGCACCAACCTCTGAGCAGCAGCCTCAGCACTGGAGATGCAGAACATGGTCCATTCGGACTCAATGTCCTCAGCCCGCCTAGGAATGCTGTCAGAGTTCTGCATGCTTCAATCTTAAATATGATCCTATGTACCCCAGGCTTTTTGTCAGGGAACGCTGTGGCAGGTGAGGGACCCATGATGCAGGACTCGGAAACAGGTTTAACTTTACTTCAGCTTTTATTTGCAGGTTGTGCCGGGGGATACAGCGCTGGACGGGGCAGCAGCAAAAACTAGAGAGACCTGCTAAACTAGACAGTCTGATAGATGACCAGGAGAGCACACAGAGGACAGGGAACCACAGACGACGACACAGCAAGGAACAAAGGGAAGCTTATATAAACCCATCAGGGAATTAGGACACACCAGGGAGCACAGCTGAACAGAATCACACACTGACAAGGCAGGAAGCAAAACTGAATATCAAATCCACAATACAAGAGACTATCAAAGTAAAACAGGAAGTGACCTCGAGAAATATAAACAAGACAACACAGAAGACTTTACAAAGGAGGCTGACATACAGAGGGAATCTAAACGGGATTAAACAGGCAAGACGAGAACAAAGGAATCAGGAACTAAATACCAATAACTAATAAACACAACCAGAGATATAACCAAAACAGAACTCAAAACACTCAGCCACCAGCCCAGGACTATGACACTTTTAAGGTGGCAGTAATTAAACCGCTACTTAAAAAGCCATCACTGACCCAGCTGTCTTAGCTAATTATAGGCCAATCTCCAACCTTCCTTTTCTCTCCAAAATCCTTGAAAGAGTAAGTTGTAAAACAGCTAACTGATCATCTGCAGAGGAACGGTTTATTTGAAGAGTTTCAGTCAGGTTTCAGAATTCATCACAGTACAGAAACAGCATTAGTGAAGGTTACAAATGATCTTCTTACAGCCTCTGACAGTGGACTCATCTCTGTGCTTGTCCTGTTGGACCTCAGTGCAGCTTTTGATACTGTTGATCATAACATTTTATTACAGAGATTAGAGCATGCCATAGGTATTAAAGGTACTGCACTGCAGTGGTTTGAATCAGTATTTATGTTTTTGCCAAGATTGTAAAGATGTTGTTTCCTTCACCCTGCAGAGACGGACGGGGACGCCTGCAGCATCGAGCAGCTGTTTGATGACCAGGAGCCGACCGGAGTCGATGCTTCCAAACTTCTGACAGATTACCTGGACAGGTGCTGTGTTCACAAAAACCTTCTGATGAGTTTGTGTGTGTGGAGTCCGCCCACCTACCCCCTCTCCTTTGTCCTCAGGTTTCTTGAACTGTTTGACTCGGCTCAGTATGAGGACGCCGCTCTAATCGCTGCCAGAGCTCCTCGAGGAGTCCTGAGGAACACTGACACCATGGAGATGTTCAAAGGTGGGGAAAGCACACATCTGTACAGTTACCAGGGGGTCTGAAAACATATTTAACTGACTCTATGCAAAGATCCTAACTGACTTTAAGTAAGATTAAATCAGCTCAAACGACACAGATTAATCCCAGAGATGCAACCTGAGCGCCAAATGACAAAACAACTGCAGAAAGACACAAATGACTCCCTGTGAGTTCTGTGCAGCTGAGGTGGGAACCCCTCCTCTTGTTACCTGCCAGATAAAATGCTTTACATGAAGAGCTGGACATTAGAGGAACTGCAGCTCATGGTGCTTCATGTTTCAGCCCTGAAGGTTACTGCTTGGGTGTGATGTACCCCCTCTTCTTCTTTCAGGTGTGGAGGGCTTCCTCGGGTCTCTCCCCCCTCCCTTTCTCTTCTTCTGGGCCCTGCTGTTCACCTCCAGTGCCGATGCCAAGCTGTCTGCTCCACTCTCCCTTCAAGGCATCACCTGTGCCCTGCAGTGCGGCGCCCTGCAGCTCATCACCTACGCTGTCACCCAGAAGAAGTACAAACGTTTTTCCTGTCAGTTTTAAGACTTTTATCTCCGCTGCTCTCGGCCTTTATGCTCTCTGTCCTCTCAGGCTGACCTTCTCCAAGGATCTGGGCGACATCCTGACCGAGCATGCTCAGAAGAACCCCGGCGTGGCTGACCTTTGTCTGACATTGGCCACCATCGTCTATGAGGCCTGCAGGCTGAACAGGGAGGTGGCACTGAGCATGTGCAAGAGAGGCCTGATCCACAGTGCTGCTGAGTTCCTGAAGCGCTGCAAGGACCTCACAGCTGGTGTGTGTGTGTGTGTGTGTGTGTGTGTGTGTGTGTGCGTGTGTGTGTCTGTACAGCTGTCTTTGTGAGGAGCAGCTTCAGGTTTAAACCATCGTAGTGGGGTCACAGTTCAGGTCAGAGGCTCAGTTCGTGTTTTGCTCCATTTCTAAATCACTTTGTTAATCTTATAAAACATGAAATTCAGTTACACGCAAATCAAAATATACTCAGACGTATCTGCTCCAGGTTTAACATAACAGGATACATCGTCATGGTAACTTACACACCTAAACCCTCCAGGGTTGAGGTTGAGATAAGCCTGCTGGCCAATCAGATCTCTGCGAGCTCCCTCAGACCTCAGAGTGTGCATCATTTAAAGTTTTTGTCTTTCTCCAATAAAAAAATTTACATTCTTAGGAGCAACTTTTTTCTTTATTATAACAATATAATTGTGAAACGGAGCCTCTGCTGCAGACCGAAGCAGGAGTCTGCACTATGAAGTTAGTTCAACATACCTGAGGTATGCTTCTGTTATCTGGATTCACTTACTCTGCCAATCCAGATAAGCTGGTTCATCACCTCACTGAGTTAACCCAGGACGATAAAACTATGATCCTGGGAAAGGATGGGGTGGCAGTGGCGCAGTGGGTAGGTGCCCCGTCTGAGCGTGTGCTGTCATTGTGTCCCTGGGCAAGACACTGAACCCACATTGCCTAAGTGTGAATGTGGTCGGTGGTGGTCGGAGGGGCCGTAGGAGCGAATTTGCAGCCACGCTTCTGTCAGACTGCCCCAGGGCAGCTGTGGCTGCATTAGTAGCTTACCACCACCAAGTATGATTGAGGTGTGAATGAATGGTGCACAGAACTGTAAAGCGCTTTGAGTACCGTGAAAAGCGCTATATAAGTCTAAGGCATTATTATTATTATTAAATACTTCATAGAGACTGAACGTCACGCTGCTGTTGCAGAGAAAGCAGGAAAAGAGCTGAACGGTAGTTGATCATTAAAACGTCTGTGTGCACATGTGCTTCAGCATGCTTTTGGACAGCCAGACTGAAAAACAGCTGCTGTGTTGATAAAGTTTTGCCTGTTTGAAACCAGGAAGGAATTAACAGACTCGTCACAGCTGTGTCACGCAGACACAGGAGAAGCCGACAGATTATAATCACGTTTTTCTCTTAAATGAAATCTAGTTTTGATTCTGTCAGGTTTAACGCTCTGAGAATAAAAGCAGAATTCAAACGTAGGATTAGACCACATGCACATCTGATATGCGGTCAGCAATGACAAACAGCTGCTCTGTTTTAGGAGCAGATATTAGCGCTTATAGAACAAAAACAATGACAAGAAAGGGAAGGAGTGCCCCCTTCCTCAAAAGAAATGATGATGTTTTTATCCTAATAATTAAAAAGTCCAATAAATAAAAATCTGTGGCAGCCTTAGAAAGCTTTGGTCACACTGTGAGACCTTCAGGCTGACGTGGTGAGCAAAGGGCAGGTTTTCCTGATAAACAGCCTCAAAGATGCTTTACTCTGACGTGGGAAACATGTTTAATAGTGCTGTGCCTTAGTGCAGGGGTATTCAACTCCAGGCCTCGAGGGCCGGTGTCCTGCAGGTTTTAGATGTGTCCCTGCTTCAACACACCTGAGTCAAATATAGAAGTCATCAGCAGGACTCTGGAGAACTTGACTGCATACTGAGGAGGTAATTCAGCCATTTGAGTCAGGTGTGTTGGATCAGGGACACATCTAAAAGCTGCAGGACGCCGGCCCTCGAGGCCTGGAGTTGAATACCGCTGCCTTAGAGGGTCCTCACAGTTACAGCAAGGGAAATGTGTGTGTGTGAGATTTCCTTCTGAACTGACATTATAATGAAGCCCCCCCCCTCTCTCTCAGAGGACTGTTTGTGGGTCCTGGGTCACTCGCCGAGCCTTTCCCTCCTCCAGCTGTTGACAGAGCCACTGCGGGACAGGGCAGCCATCTTGCCTGTGGGCGTGGCCTGTGCGGTTCTGTTGGCAGACCCTCAGCAACAGCTGTTAGCGCTGCAGCTCCTGGACAGCTTCATGACCCGAGGACAAGGTGCGTGGACCAGACAGTCATCAGACAGGAAGGCAGCGTGCACCTGTGGGGTCATTTCCTGGCGTGCTCGCTGGGAGGTGGCATTTAACCTGACCGCTTAAAGTGAAGGAAAACTGAGAGGCGCTCATGTTCTCACACGTCCTCACATACACCTGAGTATTTTCCAGATAAATGTCATTTAGGAGCGAGCATTAATGAAAGTGAGATCTAAGTATATATATATATATATATGTGTCAGATTTTTAATTGGATAAGACATTATTTATTTATTTATTTATTACATAAAGCTTTGTCTCCAGCTCACGTTGTGCCTCTGATAGCCCTGAGGGAGACTCTGCTGCTCCAATAATAGATAAAAACTCAGGTTTGAAGGAACGCAGGTGAAGGAAAATCGGCCCACAGCCTCACGATATTTTACATTATTTGGATACTTATCTTCACTTTCTTGTGGTCCACTTGAGTACTCTTTTATATTTTGATTTCCCTCATGTCTCTGAAACAGCTGAGAAACACAGTTCACCCACACCTGCCCACTGCGGGCCCACACTGGCATGTTTGCTTGGATAGTGATTATGTCAGATATGTAAGATGCTGTTCTTGTGATTTGGTGCTACATATCCATCCATTTTTTTTCTGCCCTTCGAAAGGCCAACAGCTTAAAAATAGAAATCCAGACCTCCCTCTCCCCAGCCACCTCCTCCAGCTTATCCAGGGGACCCCAAGGCAATCCCGGGCCAGCTGAGAGATTTAGTCTTGTGTGCTGGGGTATTCAACTCCAGGCCTCGAGGCCCTCCTCACAGCAAGACATGCCTGGAACACCTCACCCAAGAGGTGCCGAGAGGGCATCCTAATCAGATGCCCAAACCACTGCAACTGGCTCCTTTCGATGTGAAGGAGCAGCGGCTCTACTCTGAGCCCCTCTCGAATGCCTAAGTTCCTCACCCTAAGGGAGAGGCCAGCCACCCGTCAGAGGAAGCTCATTTCTGCCGTTTGTATCTGCAATCTCGTTCTTTTGGTCACTACCTGAAGCTTGTGACCATAGTTGAGGGTAGGAGCAAAGATCACCACCGTAGTACAGCATCACTGCAGACACAGCCCTGATCCGTCTGTCCTTACACCTGAACAAGACCCTGAGGTGCTCCATTTGAGGCAGCAGCTTGTGCCTGACGCAGAGTGGGCACCAGACCCTTTTCCAGGTGAGAACCAAGGCCTCAGAATTGGAGTTGCTCATTCTCATACCCGCTGCTTCACACTCAGCTGCAAACCACTCCAATGGCCACCACCTGATGAAGCCAACAGGACCGCATCATCCTCAAAACACAGAGATGAGATTCTGAGGCTGCCAAGGTGAATGTCTTCCTGTCCAATTCTGTCCATAAAAATTACAAACAGAATCGGTGACAAAGGGCAGCCCTGATGAAGTCCAACACCCATAGGAAACGAGTCTGACTTACTGCCAGCAATGCAGACCGAGTTCTCGCTGCGGTTGTACAGGGACTGAATTGCCTGCAACAATGGGCCAGACACCCCATACTCCCGCAGCACCCCCCACAGAATATCCCGAGGTACGCGGTCAAATGTCCTCTCCAAGTCCACAAAGCACATGTAGGCTGGATGGGCAAACTCCCATACACACTTGAATATCCTTGAGAGCATGAAGAGCTGGCCCGGCGTTCCACGACCAGGACGAAAACCATATTGTTCCTCTTGAATCTGAATTTCAACTAGTGAATGACCTCTACTTTACAGCACCCTGGCATAGACCTTCCCGGGGAAACTGAGGAGAGTGATCTGCTGAAAGTTGGAGCACACCCTCCAGTTCCCCTACTTGAAGGTTGGAACCACCACCTCAGTCTGCCAATCCAGTGGCACCGCGAATGTAATCCACCTCAGGGGCCCTGCCACCAATGAGTTGTTCAACTACCTTGTGTTAGGGGTTAACCGCCTCACCCACAGTGATGGGTGAGTCGCACCCCTTGTTCCCAGACTCTGTTTACTCTACAGAAGACGTGTCAGTAGAATTACAGAGGTCCTCGACCTATAACCTCAGTTGAAGTCAGCAGTGACCCACCCACACTATATACACCATGTGAGTAGAGCACCATTTTCCTGTCCCAGTTTGCCAGAATCGCGTCGGGGCAGTCCAAAAGTCCTTTTCCATGGCCTCACCGAACTGGTTACTACAGTAACATACTGACTGTGGATCAGAAGCTGATATCCCAACTGAGAAAAACCTTTTTATTATTTTAAACTTCAGAAAGATAGAAAATGGTTTTACTGAGTTCCCTGAGAAATGAACTGCTATTAAATACAACCAATGAAATAACAGTTTTCGTCAGCCTATTTGAATACTGTTGTTGGTTTTGTAGAAAATTCTGAGATCATTTTGTGTTGTGCTGCTCTTCTCAGAGGGTTTGGAGGAGGTGATTATGGGGGACGGCGGCTCCTCGGTGGACGTTTGGACCGATGTGGTGTCTCTGTGCTCTGAGCTGAAGCGGGACGACCTGAGCGGGGCCATCCTGTCCGTCCTGCTGAGCCAGAGCGGGACCGGAATCGTGTCCCCAGACCCGGATGGAGCCAGGCTCATGGAGCACATCTACCTGTGAAAACTGGACTTGAAGGTAGAATTAAAGCAGCAGAATCATTTCTTATTAATATGAAACAACGAATGGGTTCTGACAGTTTACAGGCTGTTCATCAACTTTAACTTCATGTTTTTTCCTTCTCAACAAAACCAGGATCTCCTACATTTAAATGTCAAATTGGGAAAGGTATCAGCCAAAACGTAGAGCTGCACAATTAAAAAAAAAAACACACCTCAGATCTGTAAAGACTCCTGTGAGGGTTTTTTTGTTTTTTTTGGTGTAAATCATACTCGCATCAATTTTATGCATCCATGTGATCACATGTGAGCTCCTCTTTGCGAACTCTGAGCTTCAGCTGAAAAGACTGAAAACACATTCATAAACTCCACGTGGACTCACTTGCAACTGCTGAAAGGTATCAAAGGGTGCAGCGGCAACCTTTGGGATGACCTCGCTTCTCTCTGAAGGAACCAGGAAGTTCCAATCACTCGCTGCAAGATGTTCATGCTCACATTTGGACATTTATGCCAACATTTCTAGGATCTTTAATAACTCTGCTTGTCTTCATTCTTTTCTTCTGTTCTGTGTTTTTGGCATAAAAACAATAAAATAAAAAAAAATCAGGGCAAAGTGATGTAAAATAAAGTTAAAATCAGATCCCTGTATCAAAAAGAAATATTGTCACCTTTGTCTGTTGTCTAACAGGATCAATTAAAAAACAGTTATGGATGGGCCTCCCACCTTAAACAGTGATTAACCTTTGCAGTCCACCTGGATCTGGATCTTTCCCATCATATCTGCACAATGACATTGTTATGAGATTTGACTGGTGATTATATGCATGCAGCTTTTATGTCCAGGTGGCCACTGAAATGAAAGTTAATGAGGCTAATGACTTTAGAATGACATCTACCCTCCTCTGCATCACAGTGTGGTGTCACAAGCTTTTTTAAAGTAGTTGACAACATGACAAATTCTCAAATGTTAACGCATAAAAAAGTGATACTCAACAAGAAAACACTTCAAGAAGATGCATACAACCTCAAGGACAGTCTCAGTGACGGCAACAAAGCTGAGCAGGAAAGTAGGTGTCAGGATCCAGTTGCTGTCCCAGACGGAGGCGCTTGAATATCTCAGGGTCTTGGTCACGTGCGAGGGGAGTTGGAGTTCGACTACTGCACTGGTGCAGCATTTGCAAGTGTTGTGTGTTCAAATCCCAGCAGAGCCTTGTAGCAGAAACCTCCTGTTACTACATCTCAGCTAGAGGTACAGACTGGGAACTATGGCGTTCAGCCAGCAGACGTCTCTCAGGATGTCCTGTTTGTGCTCAGTCGTGCTGTTTCACCTGCTTTGTGCACGTTTTTGTATCCTGGCGGCATCAGTTATGATGATGTTGTAGTCTACATGACCGATGCTTGTATGACTGCAGTTTTAAGTTGTAACTTAGTTTAAACTTGTCAGGAGGGGCGGCCCGAGCCTTTAAGGGGCCCTAAGCAAAAGCTGATTTTATTCAGGGTGCTGCTTGTCAGACATTTTGAATAATCAAAGTAAATTAACAACAGGAAGCCAAAAAGGCACCACACACGCAGAGGGGATTCCACGGTCAGACGCACAACTCCACAGCATGTCTTTTGTCCTGTCTCTCTCCCCTCAGCCCACAGCAGATGACCACCTCTCTCTGAACCTGGTTCTGCTGGAGGTTTCTTCCTGCAACCGTTGCACTATGTTTGCAATAAATTGGTGGGAAATAAATTGAATTGTCATTGTATGGAAGGAACAACAGGTCATACACATTTACTGTGTAATGGTAAACCTCAGTTTTAAAAGCTTGACTCTTTAGTAATGGATTATCTTGGACACCAGACTTTATGGAAACAGAACTCGATTTATTTGCTTTTTGATTTTGTAAGAACTCGACATCCCAGTGCAATCACTGGGATGTCGAGGATAGTAGGAAACATAGAGAGAGGAGGGCAGAGGGAGGAAGAGGAGGCTAATCATCAGGCAGGTTAGGACAGAAGCAGCACCACCACCAGAGGCAACTTGGCTGCTTCTCATTCTGCTGCTGCGTTTTCACCTTCTTTGCCTCTTTTTCTCTTCTTTTGCTTCTTTCTCTTGAATTTTTTGCCGTTGCCTTTCTTCGTCTTCTCGTTTTTTCATCTGCTTCTTTGCTTCTTTCTCTTTGGCTTCCAGCAGTTTCTTTCCATTTTCTCTCTCTGTTTCAGGAGTTTCTTTATTTCATTACAATCTGTTTGCATGTCTGACTGTTGCACCTGCAAGTTCTTCTTCTCCAGCATGTTCTCGTTTGTCTCTTGCAGTTTCTTTAGGAGTTCTGCTGCTTCAGCCTTTGTGGCCTGTAATTCTTTTCTCTTCTCTTCCAGCTCTCTCTGCACTTCTTCTAACTCTCTCATTGCCTTTTCTTTTTGTTTCTTTCCATCCTCTTTAAGTTTCTTCTGCTCTTCCAGCTCTTCCAGCACTTCTTCTAACTCTCTCATTAACTTTTCATTTTGTTTCTTTCCATCCTCTTTAAGTTTCTTCTGCTCTTCCAGCTCTTCCAGCACTTCTTCTATCTCTCTCATTAACTTTTCATTTTGTTTCTTTCCATCCTCTTTAAGTTTCTTCTGCTCTGATAATGCTTTTTGCAGTTCATCCTTTGCATCATCAGCATCTTTCTTTGCCTTCTGTATTATGCTCTTCTGCTCTTCGAGCTCTTTCTGCATTTCTCTCACTTCTTTTTTTGCCTGCCTTACTTTCTCAGATTCCTCAGGCTGTCTGTGCACACCTTTACTTTCACAGACCATCTTCTGCTCATCCAGCAGCTTTTTATTTTCTTCCTGCAGAGTTAGCTTCTCCTGCTCCAGTTTCTCTCTCTGTGTTGCCTCATTCCACAGAGTCTCAGCCGGAGTGGCCTGGTCTTTCTGAAACTCGCACAGTTTGGCAGACAGACTCTCGTTTTCCCGTCTCAGGATGAGGATTTCACTGTCCCTTTGCTGGAGCTGCTCTTTCAGGCTCTTTATCTCCAGTTCAGAGTCACTGGGCTTTCCCTGTGCCTCTGAACAAACCTGAACCCTTTGCTCGTTCCTTTTTGGTTTCGGCGGTGTGGTCGGCTTCTTATGTGGCTCCTTATAGGAAGTGGTTCCATCGCTTAGCTTGCCAGCTTGAATTTCACATAGGTCCAGTTTCCTTTGCACTTCTGCCTTTTTCTTGATGCACTGTCTGATGCTCTCAACTCCCTCCTTTAATTGCTCGTTTTCAGATAGAGCCTTGTGAGAGGCTTTCCAAAGCTCCATGAGGTCATTGAGCGTACTTTGTGGCATAGTGTACGCCGGTCCAGGTCTTCCTTGCTGGTTGCTCATATCTGACATTTCACTGAGCGGTTGTTTGCAGTTGTCTGCAGTTGTACTTTCACAGACCGTCTTCTGCTCATCCAGCAGCGGTTTATCATCATCATCATCATCATCATCATCATCAAACTCACCCCCCATGCTGAATTCTTTAAACATGGTGAGGGCATGGGGAACCATAACATTAAACTTCCTGGTGGACCGTTTTTTGGTCACTGGAAAGTTTATACTCTCTGCAACCTCTTTGACAATTATGTTTGTCAGATCCGCTGCGCCCTCACGGGTGACCTGTCCTGGGACGCCCAAGACTTCGGCAAACGCCCGAGGAACGATGTTGCCCAGAACGGAGAGTACGTCCTTTTCAGAGACTCTTGGGCTCTTCAGACCATCCAGCAGTAAAGCTGTAATGAGCTCTGTAACGCATCGTAGCAGCGCTTCCAGACGATCTGTTGTGTCTCCATCAGGGGTACCTGACATCAAAGCTGCCCTCTGTTTGGGGCGGAGTCCACTGAAAAATGATGTCACCAGCGGGCGAACAGTTTCTACTGTAAGCTGGTGAGAAAAGGGCCTCTTGGCGACCCTTCCAGCTGACGCCTTTGAGGTCCTTTGCTTCTCGCATAGTTCAAGACTGCACATGAAATAATATTTTATCAATTTGCTGATAATGACAGTGTCCACTCTGTAGGTGCCTAACCACTTATTGAAAACTGTGGTCTCTGCAGTCTTCTTGCCTTTAATAATGGCAGCGTTCACACTCCTTACCACCTCTGCAATGATTAAATTATTCACGTCATTTGCACTTTCAGAGCTGACATCTGAATCGCCGAGGACACGAGCTAACATTTTAGGAACCATGTGGTCCCAGATGGACATCACATCCTTCTTGGAGACCTGCTTTTTGTTGTTGTACAAGGCGATGGTCTTGTTTGACATGGTCACCGTCACCTCCCACAGTAGCTGTTCCAGCTTATCTCTGGTGCTTCTATCAAGGCAGTAGAGCATCGAAATCGCCGAGGTGTCGTCTGTGACACCTTTGATGAAGGGGTGAAGCTGTTTCTTCGAAGCTTTTTTCATTGTCTCCATGTCAGACATTATGCTTCTGTTATGATTGTGTTTCTTATTTGCCTCTGAAAAACTTGTGCTTTGGGAGCTAACTAACTAGCGGTCAGTCTGCGGGGTATATATATGTATAAAAAGCCCCGCCCCGTCAGGGAGATCAAAGCGCCATTTGATCGAAGGGCGCTTTGATCTTGTTGCTAGGTAACAATACAGCGACGTCACTTTCTCCGGTGCGTCCGTGGCCGCGCGTGTCACTGCGCGTGTCACTGCGCGTTCATGACGTAGAGCTCAGGTGCTTCTATGTCACAAAGTCAGCAGGTTATAATACGGAAGCCTTGAGGACATTTGAACTATGTTTCCAATTTAATATTTTTGTGAATTAATTTCTTTACTCAATTTAAATAGTCTATTCAACCCCCTGGCGTTGTTGTTTTGCTGTTTTCATGTATATGTACAATTGTGTTTTGTTGTACCTTCAGCCTTTATTATCAATAAAGATTGTTTACTACAAAAAAAAGTCAGCAGGTTGTTTAAAAAGTGGCTACAATAAAAAATGATCGCTGTGAATCTGCAGAGGAGCAGCGGCTCCGCTCCAGGTGGAGGTCCAGGTGTGTGCTGCACCTCTCCGTGAGGATGAGCACGCTGCTGAGAGCAGATACAGCAGACCCGATCAGGGAGCTGCTGCTGTACACTGTAAACCCGAATTTTCATTGACATAATAAGTCAAGCTATTATTACTAATATGTTCATCGTTTTGCAAAAGGCGGGACCATTACCAAACCAAACGTGAAGTGTAAACTCCTCAAAACCAGTTTTGGCTGTACTAATGGCTCTGAGTGGAGACAACTCTCATTGACATGTTTTTACCGGTTTGGGGAGGGGCTTGTC
>JAMQGT020012372.1:0-33156 GCA_024447675.2 Pterophyllum scalare | reverse complement strand
GACCCTAAGGGCCTTCATCAAGAACTCAATGGGTATTTGGAGAACAACACTAGAGGCCAATGCCAAGCCCATCGTACAAGTCAACATCAAATGCAGGATTTACCAAGGAGATGCTCTGTCTCCACTGCTGTTCTGCATAGGTCTGAATTCCCTCAGCCGGATAAGCTGCAACCTCCAAGTACCTGCAGAGAGTAAGGCAAGTCCTGAAGAGTCAGCTGAATGGAATGAACAAGATCTGGGCTCTCAACACCCACCTGCCAGTTGTCAGATACCCTGCTGGGGTAATAAGCTGGCCAAAGGAGGAGATAGAAACCACTGATGTGAAGACAAGAAAGCTCCTTACCATGCATGGAGGGTTTCACCCCAAATCCAGCACCCTGAGACTGTACGCTAAGCGGTAGGAAGGTGGCCGAGGACTAGTGAGTGTAAGAACCACTGTCCTAGATGAAACAACAAAGATCCATGAATACATCAGGAAAATGGCCACAACTGATCATGTGCTTAGTGAGTATCTCAGGCAGCCGAGAAAGAAGAGGAGGAAGAACAGGAACCATCATGGAAGGACAGGCCTCTGCATGGCATGTACCACCAGCAGATAGAAGAAGTGGCTGACATAGAGAAATCCTACCAATGGCTGGACAAAGCTGGACTGACAGACAGCACAGAGGCACTAATCATGGCAGCACAAGAACAAGCTCTGAGCACAAGATCGATAGAGGCTGGGGTCTACCACACCATGCAAGACCCCAGGTGTAGGCTGTGCAGAGATGCCCCTGAGACAATCCAGCACATAACAGCAGGGTGCAAGATGCCATAACCAAGTGGCCGGCATAGTATACAGGAACATCTGTGCGAGTATGACCTGGAAGAACAACAGAGCTAAGATCCTGTGGGACTTCCAGATACAGACAGACAAACTTGTGATGGCTAACCAACCGGATATCGTGGTGGTGGACAAACACAGGAAGAAGGTCGTGGTGATATACGCTGCAATACCAAGTGACAGCAACATCAAGAAGAAGAAACACAAGAAGCTTGACAAATACCAAGGGCTCAGAGAGGAGCTGGAAAGGACGTGGAAGATGAAGGTAGCAGTGGTCCCCATGGTAATCGGAACACTTGGGGTAGCAACCCCCAAAGGCGGAGATTGGCTCCAGCAGATTCCTGGAACAACATCCGAGACCCTCAAGCTCCCAGGCCCAGGCTATGTACGTATATATATGTATATATATATATATATATATATATATATATATTAAAATGAGAGTCTGAATATATGGAATAAAACTTGAATATACTGAACGAAAGCTGATGTCACTGAAGCTCTTGCACCATCTAACGTTTTCATTACGTACAGCACATAATGTCGCTACAAGAAATTGCACTATGAGTCAATCTGCAGGGAATTTAGTGGCAGAAATCCTAAATAATGAGTAGCTAATTAACCCTGGCAAGTGCATGTACTGGCCAACATAATACTAGCAGCAGTGTTCCTTATCGTAGTACTGATGAAGATTTTTTATTCACTGTTTCATCGTGGAAGACCAAATGCAGTGAACCTCTCAGGTCAGACAGCTCCTGCATACAAGCTAACATTACGCAGAACATCCACAGGCACCCTCCACAACAACAGCATGCAACGCAGGAGCTGTCTGACCTGAGAGGTTAACTGAATAAAAATCTTCATCAGTAGTACGATATAGAACACAGCTGCTAGTATTATGTTGGCTGGTACATTTCATTCTATATATTCAAGTTTCATTCTATATATTCTATATATTTCCACTAAAATAACTATTTGTGGAGGAATTTATAAATTTCTGCTTCAAATCTATGATGTTCTTTGTGGATCCTGATTCTGTAGTGAATTTCTGTATTGATGATTTGATGCCTGCAGGAGTTTGGAATGACTGACAAGTTGAACAGGAGAAGCTCTATTTGGACTTTTTCATTAGAAAGATTTGTGCGAAAGGGTTGTTAGAAATGGATTCACAGAAGTCTGAGGTATCAGGTCACTGAAATGACTCTTGATAGTGTGAGCTAGGCTCTTCAATATTTTTACCACTGCTGCCCTCTGCTGTGAACAGCTGAACTGACATTTTAAATCACAGTAATAAAATGTGGATTTACAGTGTTTAATCGGCTGTATATACACATGAGCCTTATATAGCCTCATAAAATGGTTCCTGCTTCACTGCAGCAGCAGCAACCTTTCACACTATAAAGATACTTTTGAGAACAGTCCTGCTGCTATTCGGCAATTCAAAAAACACACAGTTTACTGCTAAAAAAAACTTCTTTATTGTTTCATGTCTAAACTTTCTAACCTTCAGGCTCCCTCTGCACACACAAGAAAGTCCAGCTGTATCTGGGAGAAAATGGAGACAAAGTTTCAGAAACCCCATTTTTATCATTTCAAAAGGATTTTGACTGTAATTTTTTTGGAAATTCACCTTTGTGTGTAGACTATGCCCGAAGCAATGAAATATCCACTCTCTATATTTTTCTCTTTACAAAACTCATATTTGATTATGACTGAAGAGGCTACCTCCATGACTCCTTTATATTTTCTCAGTTAGTTGATCTTTGCTGGCATTTTGGATTTTGCAAGGTTATTTCTGTTTGCTGTGTAAATGTCAGATTAAAACAAAGCTTTTTGTGAAATGACCTTTATACATGAAGTTTGTATATGAAAAATCTATAGCTGTAATGCACTGTGTTAGTAAATGATTGGCACTTATAAAGCACTTTTAAACTCTAACTGAGCACTCAAAACACTTTCTACTACAAGCCTCATTCACACAAGCCCTTTTCTCTATACCTGAGTGCTTTGTCGCACACACACTCATGCAGATGTATGATGGGGCAAGCGGCTAGATCAGGGATCCTCAAATCCAGGCCTCAAGGGCCGGTGTCCTGCAGGTTTTAGATGTGTCCCTGATCCAACAAACCTGAATCAAATGGCTGAATTTCCTCCTCAGTATGCAGTCAAGTTCTCCAGAGTCCTGCTAATGACTTCTATATTTGACTCAGGTGTGTTGAGTGGCCTGAAGGGGCTGCAAATGATGAGATACTTTTGCTCATACAGGGCAGTAAACTGAGCTTTTTGAATTTATTTCTCAAGCAGCTCCCTTGCTCCATGTTGAAATATCCTTGGAAGGAAAAAAAATGTAAAGATTCAGTCTCTAACTTAAGAACACTTAAGCCAGACAGCAGACATTTGGAATTCTGAGGGATCAGACTTCGGATTTCCCACTCACAGGTAACTGGTTGCTAGATTCCTCTCTTGGGTGGCCGCAGGGTGAGATTTATGCACTGCACGTAGAGACTGATGTTCCTGCTGTTACATCAGCCAGCCCGTTAGAGGGATTTTTGCAGGTTTTTTTTCATCTAGACAGATTAAGATGAAAGTATGTCAAATTATATAATATTTCAGGAAGTGTTATTTCATCTGCAGTAGTTTTTAATTGACATCAGAGTTTTGTTTTTTTTTTTAAATTTTATCTGAATTGCTGAAACTCTAAATTCTGATCTCTGAACCAGATGCTCACTGTCTTCAGCTAATCAATAATTATTTTGGCTTAAATTTGACCTCACATTTTGACTCGATTCTGACTTGTAAGCAACTGTGATAAACCTTGGTCTTGGTTGTAGAATGACAATAAAGAAAACAGGACAGAGTCTGTGTGGCCAGCACAGAGAGGAGAAAATCTAATTCCTGAGTTTTCCCAACAATAAGAGGCTCTCATTACTAAGCTCAGTGTCCTTTGCAAAAATTTCACTGAATCACAGAAATACAGAGTTTTTGTGCATATGTAGAATGTCAGTTTTGAGGGATTCAACAGTGTAAAGCTCTTTTGAGTTTTCCAGAGCAACAAGGTGCACAAATTTAGCAAGTGTACAGACTACTCTTTGATGGTAAATGTGGTGAAAACACTGAACACTTTGTCAGTTTTTGGAAAAAAGGGACGCTTCCAAGAAATTAGTGATTGTAAAAGCAAATGACCCCTTCTTGCGTGCATTTAAATTCATTCCCTGCAATTAGTAACACAGATTTGGCATCTTTCATTCATGGATGGGAAGTGATTACCAATACAAAAGTTGTGCAAAGCTGTTCCACACAGGAGCTTCATAATTATACAAGTATTCTCAGCTGTGAATAGATTGCTGACTTTTATTTAACAGACTGAATCCAATGAGGGGGATTTTATAATATTCATACTGGTAAATTGATAGTTATCTGTGCTTTAGGAAATAGCTATTTTTTTGTTAACAATTAAATTATAGTAACTGTTTTTACTAATGTGATGCTCCACTGGACTCTAGGGTCACGTGTTCTCTGAGGAGACATGTTCTCTGGAGTGACAAATCACACTTCTCCATCTGGCTATCCCATGGAGGAGTCTGGGTTTGACAGTTGCCAGGAGAACGGTACTTATCTGACTGCATTGTGCCAAGTGGAAAGTTTGGTAGAGGGGTTATTATAGTTGGGTTGGACTTGCCCTTTAGTTCCAGTGAAGGGAAGTCCTGATGCTTCAGCATATCAAGACAATTTAAACAATTTCACACTGCCATCTTTGTTGGAACAGTTTGGGGATGGCCCCTTCTTGTTCCAACATGACTGCGCACCAGCGCACAAAGCAGGTCCATAAAGACATGGATGAGTGAGGCTGGTGTGGAAGAACTTGATTGGCCTGCACTGAGTCCTGAATTTAACCTGACAGAACACCTTTGGAATGAATTAGAGTGCAGACTGTGAGCCAGGCCTTCCCATCCAACATCAGTGTTTGACCTCACAAATGCGCTTCTGGAAGAATGGTCAAAAATTCCCATAAACACACTCCTAAACCTGTGGAAAGCCTTCACACAAGAGTTGAAACTGTTACAGTTGCAAACAGTGGGCAGACATCATATTAAACCATATGGATTAAGAATGGGATGTCACTCAAGTTCATATGTGTCTGAAGACAGACTAGCAGTGTTTTTTACAGTCACCTACATCTTCAGCCAGCGACATTGTCCAAGCTCATCTGTATGCTCTTCACAGCCTGTCCTCCTTGAAAAAACTTAGAATAACGTGTTCGGTTTTCTCTGGCAAATCCTGAAAAAATACGTAAATATGGGTTTCCTCAGGTGTCTGAAAAGTCTATGCAGACTAAATGACATTTGATGCAAGCAGAAATGTTCAAAATAAAATCAAAATAAATCAACTATTCTTTTTTTTTTATATATAATGCTTTTACTTGAGCACTCAAAGTACTTTATGCAACATTCCTTATTCATACAAGCACTTAAATATTTTGCTCTTGGATACTTTGGCATGCCCACCGGAATAACCTTGGATTGAACCATCAACCTTGCAATTAATAGATTACTGTTCTACCTCCTGAGCTATGGCAACATTATCCATGGACAAGACACGTGAAGCATCGAAGCCACAGAGAGGAGCGCTAATTTTGGAAATGTAAATATAGGTTGCATTTCAGGGCCTGCAGAAACGACGGATACTTGCGTTTGGATTGGAGGACATTTTGGCTTTTCAACATGTTGCATGAGATTAATTGTAACTTAATTATTCTTTGTGCTACTGATGTGATTTAGGTTTTAGTTTTATATTTTTTCTGTGCTCTTTCTATCTGCACAGGTTTCAGATACCATTGGAAAGAATGAAATATGTGTACTCACATGTCCCCGTCTTTCTCTGGGTAAGGAAAGCGATGAAAATGGATATTTAAGCCCATCCTTGGATCCAGATCCCCTGCACTCCGGACGTTGCACTTAAATGCACTGCATTAGCGCTTGTTGGAGTACTAATCCTGGCAGGTTAGGTTTGATTTGTCCATTTTTCTCCAGATTAGAATATTCCATTGTACAAGTACATTTAATTTCTAAGTTTGCTTTTTACCACACTGTTATGGCTGAATAATCACTCGACTTCACCATGTGAGAGTAGCAAGGACAAAACAGACACAGCAGCCATGGGAAGTTCCTGAAACACGTTGGTATCAGCTTCATTTCTGAATTTCCAAATCTCACTCAAGAAGCCCACTGTGCTTTTTGTTTCATTCCATTCACTAAGCCAGATGACACACCACTGATAAACAATCTTGTCTGTCTCAGAAGGAGAGTGCCCAAGGCGCTTGGCTATTTTTTTTCTATTCCTCCCAAACTTATTGTGCTTTAGAGTTTCCTCTATATTGAAAACTGACATGTACTGCAATGTTTCAATGTAGTCTCACCCTCAACTCGTTAGTGAGGAGAAACTCTGAAGGCTGCACACTGCTTTTGGACATTGTTCTTCTCCTTAGGTGCAAGGTGGAGCTCAGCTGCCTTCAACTCATACAGGTAACCAAGGTACAGTTTGGGACTAATGTATCCACCAATTGGCTCTTTGAGTACATCAGTATTTACCAGTAGATTCATTATCCTGCTACTCACAAACTTTATCGGGCCAACCAAGCTTTCAATAAGTTTAAGAGGATGTATCTGCGCTCCCTCAAAAGCCTTGATGGCCAACTGTACCTCAGCTAGCACTGACTTCACAAAAGTCAGATGCAAGATGTTTTAAGGCTCGCTGTACATGCAGTATAAAAGCTCAGCCATGTAGCCGCGGTCACTGGACTTAGTGGCTGCAAAATGTAGTTTAAGCAACTCGCACTGGTCAAAAATATGTCAAACCGCTTTCTCAAAGAAGAGCCAACATGTGGCACACACCTTTGTTACTTAGGGTTTCTCTCATATATGGCCTTGTAGGCCTCCCTATGTTTTGGAGACACTGAAACCCAGTTATAAGTCTCCCATACCAAGTGCTCCACACTACACGGGATGATGTTGTTGGAAGCATGACTTGCAACCAGCTGCAGAGAGTGACAGACACAATGAATGGCTTTGCGCATGCATGATTCATTTGCAGTGTGGATGTGTAGTGGAGTGTGTTGTATCCTCACTGCTCCTTTGGACAGATAAAACCAAAATTGAGATATTTGGCCTTAATGCAGAGCACCACGTTTGGTGAATTTGGTAAACCAAACCCAGCATACATCAACCTGATACCAACGATGGAAGGTTGATGATTTGGGGTTTTTTGCAGCCACAGGTAACAATACCCCAGATGAAGTTGAGTGTTTAAAAATTGTAAATACTGTAGCTGCTAGTTTCTACACTGCTCAAAAACATAAAGGGGACACTTAAACAACACAATATAACTCCAAGTAAATCAAACTTCTGTGAAATCAAACTGTCCACTTAGGAAGCAATACTGATTAACAATCAATTTCACATGCTGTTGTGCAAATGGAATAGACAACAGGTGGAAATTATTGGCAATTAGCAAGACACACTCAAAGGAGTGGTTCTGCAGGTGGGGACCACAGACCACTTCTCAGTACCTATGCTTTCTGGTTGATGTTTTGGGCACATTTGAATGTTGGTGGTGCTTTCCCACTCGTGGTAGCATGAGACGGACTCTACAGTGTCCAGAGGCTGGAGGCGCTATCAGGGGACAGGTCAGTACACCAGGAGACGTGGAGGAGGCCGTAGGAGGGCAACAACCCAGCAGCAGGACCGCTTGGCATTCCCCAGAGAACACCAGGATTGGCAAATTCGCCACTGGCACCCTGTGCTCTTCACAGATGAAAGCAGGTTCACACTGAGCACATGTGACAGAGTGTGGAGACGCTGTGGAGAGCGATCTGCTGCCTGCAACATCCTTCAGCATGACCGGTTTGGCAGTGGGTCAGTAATGGCCAGTAAACGGCCCTCCATGTGCTCGCCAAAGGTAGCATGACTGCCATTAGATACCGAGATGAGATCCTCAGACCCCTTGTGAGACCATATGCTGGTGCGGTTGGCCCTGGGTTCCTCCTAATGCAGGACAATGCTAGACCTCATGTGGCTGGAGTGTGTCAGCAGTTCCTGCAAGATGAAGGCATTGAAGCTATGGACTGGCCCACCCGTTCCCCAGACCTGAATCCAATTGAGCACATCTGGGACATCATGTCTCGCTCCATCCACCAACGTCATGTTGCACCACAGACTGTCCAGGAGTTGGCGGATGCTTTAGTCCAGGTCTGGGAGGAGATCCCTCAGGAGACCATCTGCCACCTCATCAGGAGCATGCCCAGGCATTGTAGGGAGGTCATACAGGCACGTGGAGGCCACACACAATACTGAGCCTCATTTTGACTTGTTTTAAGGACATTACATCAAAGTTGGATCAGCCTGTAGTGTGTTTTTCCACTTTAATTTTGTGTGTGACTCCAAATCCAGGCCTCCATTGGTTAATAAATTTGATTTCCATTGATGATTTTTGTGTGATTTTGTTGTCAGCACATTCAACTTTGTACAGAACAAAGTCTTCAATGAGAATATTTCATTCTTTCAGATCTAGGATGTGTGATTTGAGTGTTCCCTTTATTTCTTTGAGCAGTGTACATTCTTTCAGTCTGCTACCTATGTTAATGGGTCTATTGCTGGTGTCCTGACTCTGACTCCTGGTTATGCGCACTTGACTCGGTGACATCACAGCCAGCAGAGATGGACACATGAGACTGCTCTGCTACCTAACTCATGCTAAATGTCAAAGTAAACAAAAGACATAATGTGATGCTGGTGGCAGTTACACTGCATTAGTAGTTGCTGCCTTCCTGGTGGCATGTAGCACCTCTGCCTAGTATCATTGATCACAGTACCCTATATTATGTCATGCCATATCCTTTGATATTGTTAGTCCATTATGTATATCTTTGAGCAGTACAGAAAGCAGAAATTCTGCTGGTTGTTTGTTTTCTGCCACTCTATGCAGCCTTCACCTCATAATGGTGCATGGAAAGATACATAGCCAGAGGACAGGATTTACAGATTAGATTAGCTCTCTCCATTTACTGTGTGCAGGAAACAGGACTACAGGTGCAACAGACTGAGGCATGCAGTCTGTTCATTTCCCCCAAATCTATGTGTTAATCTACAAGTGGCTCTAGCTGCACTGTAATGTGAAAATATATCTGACCTTGCCTTGTCAGGTAAATTTACTGTATTTATCGCAATAAGCAGGAAATCAATATGCAAGACATGAGCATTTAAAATTCCTTTTTTATTTCTATGTCTAATCTCAAACTGAACAGACTGAGAAGCTTGTGACAGAGGCAACAAATCCCTGTGGAATCCCCCTTTTTTTTATATTGATGGAAAAATTATGTTTATGAGTAACAAGAGCAGTTATTGAATGTAACGGTTGCTACCTCCCAGCATGTTTCCTTTGCCAGCTGGATATGGCATCATTCATTATTCCTGCAGGGGTTTATTGTAGCTTGTAACTCTGCTGTGCCCTCATCAGAGACAACAGGGCCAGATATGGTAATGTCAGATTATCATTACTCCTACACTGTCTGCAGCTGTTATCTGCAGCCAGAGCACAGAGGTTAGGCTGAAACGGTGAGGCGTCTTTTCCCTTCTTGATGCCAACATAACTGCTGACATTTTCAGACATAAAAAAGTGGGAAACTGATGGCAAGATTAGTTATTTCAAGGTGATTAGGGATGAATTTAATTTGTCACTGTTTTTAGTTTCTATTTCATTAGAATGTATGTCCAAGATGTTTTTTGAGGTATAGAAGAAAATGTTTCTGTGCTGCAAATAATGTGAAACTGTATGAAATGCACCGTATTGCATGTATCAAATTCTGAGCAAAAAATCATTTAAGACCACATATGATGGCTAAAGATATTGGTTTAGCTACTTTCTGAGAGATGGGTTATTTCTTTTCTGAATGATAGAGCTCTCTGTACACGAGTCAGAACATAGTTCTAGTTTATGATCACATCTATTTTTCTATTTTTTCTATTTCCATGGCCAAAGAATTTATTTTTGACACTTTCTCCATTTGAAACTGTTGAATGACAACCTCATAACAACTGATGGAAGAGTGATGATGTGGGGTTGTTTTGCAGCCACAGGACCTGGGCATGTTGCAGTTGTTGAATCAACCAAAAACTCCTCTGGACACTGAAGTATTCTAGAGGCTTAACTCAAAATGGGTCGTGCAACAGGATAGCGATCCCAAACATACCAGTTAATTTCCAAAGCTGCAACAGAATGGCTGGAAAAAGAAACAAATCAAGGTGTTGCAATGATCCTGTCAAAGTCCAAACCTGAAACTGACTGAAATGCTGTGGTGGGATCTTAAGACATGAATACCCACAAATTTCAATGAACTGAAGCAAATCACTCCATTACTGGCCTCCTACAAAGCAGCAGGTAAAACACTACTCTACAAATGGCAGAGACCATGTTTATTTTGGTAACAATACCCCAGATGAAAATAAAGTGGTTATAAAGTGTTAACACTGTAATGACTCTCTTCTACATGTTGAATGACAACAAAAATGAAGTGGTTGGTAGAGTTTATTATACCCCTTCCTATGTCTACCCTCCAAATAAGGAAACATAGTGTGTCTGTATTATTAACAAGCAGTTAGGCTGCCTTTGAGGCAAAAAAAACAAAACAAAAAAAAACACAAAGACAGTCTCACATCTCACTTTAGGTTTCCTCACAATAGTGATACTAACCAAATACAATGGTGAACTATAAAAACAAACGGCAATCACCGGTTAGGCAAAGTTACCACCATTTGGCATTAAAAAAGCTTTTAATATAACATCAGTGCTGCTTTGATTAATTTTTATTTTGGGGTGTTTTGTCTAGAACGTTGTACATTGGAAAAAGACAATTTAGTAACTAGTGAAATAATTTAGTAAACTAGACAAATATTATTTCAATTCAAATAGCATTTTTCTAGTTATAATGCTAGCAACCAAAAGCCAGCTACCTGCACCTTAGCTAAGCAACATGAATCTAGTTACGGCTGGGCTGGGTTGGGAATGAGTTCCTGCCCCCAAGTGGAGGAGTTCAAATATCTCAGGGTCTTGTACACAAGTGAGGGAAGGATGGAGCTGCAGATTGACAGAGTGATTGATGTAGTATCTACAGATGCTGTATTGGTCTGTTGGGGTGAAGCGAGAGCTGAGTAAGAAAACGATGCTGTCGATTCATCGGTCAATTTGTGTTCCCACACTCAGTTAATGCCACATGCTCCGGGTACTGACTGAAAGAATGGGATCACAGATACCAGTATAATGAGCTTCCTCCAAGAGATGTCTGAGCCATCCCTTAGAGACATGGTGGAGAGCTCCGTCACTTGGGAAGCACTCTGAGCAAAGCTGCTAACACCCCCCCCCACACACACACACACACACACCCACACACACACACACACACATATCCAGGCTGGCTGGGAAGACGGAGGTCTGCACGGTTTAATATTTGTAGTATTATTGCATGTTGGCTTATAAAGTACTGCATCTTTTTTGGTATAAATACAAATATCAGTATATGTAGACTATTACACTTCACTCATTAAGATGGACACAGTGAAATAAAACAAATTAAAGGAATTGTCTGGAAAAAAAACTGAAACTCTGTACATTAGAAGAAGGCACATGTTTTAAATGATTAATTCGATTTAACAATGCTAGAGTTGATGATTATAGCAGCTACTTCTGTACAGCTTTTAGTTGGTCGCTTTGTCTTTTACTCCTGTTCGCTTAATTGTAACCTTATGACCTTACATACCTCCGTCTGGGATATCCGGCTCTAATTGGAAGTTATAGATTCTAGATTCCAATTTACCCCTCTGCCCTGACAAATTTTTCAAGACAGCGCCTCTAAAGTGCACAAATGAATGTGCTTTGTGACTGCGAAGAAGCTGGTTCACTGATCCATGTGATAATTGAGTGAGATCACAAAGGGGCATTGCAGAGGTGTCAAAAATTACTTTATCGACTTCTTTATGCTCTCAGCTTTATGTCTGAAGAATGGCAGTGGAAAAAGAGCCTGGCATCACATTTTTAAAGGCTCTGAAAGAGTTAATGCATCACATGCATATGGGCTGGAGACTGAGTAGCCTGGTTATTCACACACACCACAGCAAAAGACTATCTGGCTGACTGACTATTATTTGTCAGATGTTTACACTCTACTTGTCTATACTGCTTAATTCACTACATATGGCTTCTTAGCTAAACCATGCAGCCTTTTATTACTGTTGCTTCATGAGTTAAGTTTCCGATTCACGCATGGCATCGCCTATATTTACCACAAACGATTTTTCCTCTGGCTCAGGCGGTAGAGCAGTTCACCTACTATTCAGAAGGTTGGCGGTTCGATTCCTGGCTGCCCTGGGCTGCATGCTGAAGTATCCTTGAGCAAGATACCAAACCCCAGGTTGCTCTCTGACGCAAGCATTGGAGTGTGAATGTTAACAATACTTGCTAGATTTGTGTTTAAACTTTTGACTGATACTGTGTGCTTCTTCACTCCACTTTTTAATTTGACATGTTTTAAAATGAGAACCAGTTATTAAATACACAACTGAATACAGAGACCCACAAATAAGCCACAGTTGAAGGCAGCTGTAGGAAAGGCCTGGCAGAGCATCTCAGTGGCCAAAACGACATTTGGTGGTGTCCATGGGTTCTACACTTGAGACAGTTATTGACTGCAAAGGATTTTAATCCAAGTAATAAAAACAATCCTTACATTTAAAATTATGTAAGCTTGTCCAATTACTTTTGAGCCTCTTTAAACGGGACCTGTGTATAAACACGGCTGCAATTCCTAAACAGTTAAGGCAGATGAATTACACCTGAAAGTCGACACTTCAATCACATATTGATTGTTTTGTTTAAAATCCACTGTGGTGGTGTACAGAGCAAAATTACAAAAACTGTCCAAATACTTACGGACCTGATTTCATATAGAGAGTTGCTCTTATTGGAGCCCAGTGCATGCAGACTGCTTACTTATTATTTATGTGCAGGTGTGAGGACGGGGAGGACAAGTGTGAGTCATAGCTGGGAATGTTTTGGAGCGCTGCTGTCAAAACAAGGACTTGATTCGTGTGGTTCTAGTCTAACAGTGGGGTCGTGAGGTTTCTCCTGACATTTCTTGAGGTTCGTGGATCAAATAAACTAAAAGGTTAGGGAGCAACCAGAAAGCAGGCCAGTCTTATCATGTTTATGATTATGCTAGGGTATGTATTATTGCAGGGTCTGTACCTTATAACATAAAGTGCCTTGAGGTGACTGTTGTTGTGATTTGGCCCTATATAAATAAGGTTGAATTGAATCAAATCAAATACGGTCTTTAAATTACGTCTGTGTATGCATATATGTGTATATTATCTCATAATGATTATTAATGCAGAAATCTAGCATATATCACCTTTAACTCTTAGACTAAAAAGCCCACCTTGGAAGCTTTTCCACTGTAATGTGCTTGGATTTGTTGATGAGACTAGAACATTGCTACATAAGTGCAGTCCATTCACCCTTTCTATTTACGAAGGAAATTCTCTAGGGCTCCAAAAAAAACAAAACAATTACCTGTCTTATAAACACAAATGCATCCTTAATTGGAATATAACAACACAAATGTCTCATAAACCCCCAAATTCTTTCTCTATGTTAAAAAAAAAGTAGCCCAGCCTGAGGCAGCTCTGGATCTTTTGGGCATGATATCCCCTTTAGGACACTGTCATATCCATCTTTTTTTCATTTCCTATTGCTCTGCTCAGGTGTTACTTTCATCCGTACCGCCTATAGGAGAGTGTCACATTATGAATTATAAAACCCCTGTGCTGTGCTGATTTTAAAAATGGTTTCATAAGCTTTTTGATGCAGCCACATACTTTAGATATGTCTCGGAGCAGATACCTTTAGATAAAGGCTTTAAGTGGAAAAGCTTACTCTGCAGGACAGCAGAGGAAAAGCAGAACTGGAGAATTGGCACGCTGGCAACCCTGGCTGCTTCCAGGTTAGCTTTTTGGGGGTTGTCTTTTCCTCTAAGAACAAACACTTGTCAGCAGACTTTTATTTAACTGATGAAAAGACAAAAAGATGCAAAGGTATGTTGTCTAATGTTTTATGTATGGAAAATAAATACATTTTTTAAAAAAGAAACATTTGATTGTTGAGGCAGTGATGTGCACACAGCATGACTTTACTGAAACAACTTAGTTTCTTGGAGTTATTTTAATCCAGGATTAACAGTGTACTGTGATTCCTGACTTAGCAAGTAGCGAGTCCAACTTGTGGCATCTTTACATTTTCCTCCTTCAGTGTTCCCAGTTACCATCAGATGCAGCACAACCTCATAAATAAGGTCCACAGATCCAGAATCAAGCTCTTTTGTTCATTATAATGTGACCGAATCCCTTTAATAGGCATAAACGTTTTGTTGAAATAATCTAACATGGTGCTTTTATTTTGAATGCTCCAAACAAGAGTCCCAGTTGTTTTTTACTGCAGCACCCTTGTCACTGTTGTCTTAATAATGAGGTTTCAAATGGAGAAGTAATGGAGTGCAAGGGTATCCTGGCAGCCTCGTGCATGAGATTCATTCAGTCATTCCTACATTTACTACCTATTACTTAAATGTAACTATTAAACAAAGTTACAAATATAAAAAGGTTCTTTAAAGCT
Organism: Pterophyllum scalare; assembly: GCA_024447675.2. Lineage (NCBI taxonomy): Eukaryota > Metazoa > Chordata > Actinopteri > Cichliformes > Cichlidae > Pterophyllum > Pterophyllum scalare. The sequence continues at coordinate 18,617 of JAMQGT020012372.1, read as the reverse complement.
TGATTTTTTTAATTCAATAAAGCATTGGTACAGTAAACAATGACAGGAGTCTCAAAAATAAAGACAAACGCATGACAAAAGCAGAGGAATTACTTGGGAAAACCAACATTACTCAGCAAGGCAACAATGCCCCAGAGAGGGTTGAGTCTACACTGGTTTTCATCTTTTTTTCACTCCTAAAATATGATTATGACTTATGAGTTCACACAACCACTGAATCATTTGCAGGAAAATGTCATTCCCCCCTCTACACACACATACACAAACATATGTGCACAGCGTTGTGATCTCAGCCAGCAGCAGCTGCACAGCCTCTGTTCCGGGTACTTGTGACCGGCAGGTTCAAACCACGGAGATACCAGAAGAAAACAGTGTAAAAATTGAGTAACTTGCAAGCCACATTTCTTTCAAATGCTGCTGCTGATTTACTAATCAATCTTGAGGTAATGTTGTCTGTCCTCTTTCTTTTCAGTCAGCCTCAATTAGATAATTCCTAAATGCCATCCCCAAACGGTAGCACTTATAGATACAGACTTACGACATTTTTCCCTCGATTCATACTGACAGTGTGGGACATTTAGATTTTGTATGAATATCCAGTCTAAGCCAGTACCTGTATATTGACTCAGTATAGGGATCACATTAAATGAGAAATATTATTAATTATTTGAACAAATGCAGGGGAATGTCACTGCTTTACATGCCAGCATGTTAACTTGTCAGCATTTGAGTGATTTTTGGCTTTTTCTTTATATAAATTAACATTTACATGAATTTACTGAGCATTTATGCTTTCTGTCTTCGTCAGTCCCCAAAATGAACCTACGCCCATGCTTATCTATATCAAACTAAATAACTTCCTAAATGATTCACCTTTGCCGAAGACAAGCATGCCAAGTTAAAGAATTATATTAATTCTAGAGTCAAATGATGGGACCGGGAAACTATCACTGTGAAGGAATGTTGGTTAAGGCGCACTGACGCGCGGCAGACACAGATGTTCCTCTGTCAGTTTAGTGATTACCCGCCTCTGTCTGCATCTCGACTAATTTCACCCAAGTCTCCCGCAGGTAACCACCCCGCGCTCTCTCATCCAGCTCCCGTGCCTCCTCCAGCAGTGCGCTCGCCTCTAGCTCCCCTCCGCCCGCTCGCCACCGCCGCATCCCTGTCTGTCACAGTCAGCTCCAGGCGCTCGAAGCGGCACATCTGGAGCTGCACGGGCAGTCGAGGAGGTGTGTGTGTGTGTGAGAGAGAGATGTGGGATCAGGCGTTTTTTGTTTTTGTTTTTGTTTTATTTTTTGGGGCGGGGGGGTGCTACGGTAGTAGTACCCGCATTGCAACACAGGAGCGATGCTGGAGCGGCTGTTGAATGTGTGAAGAGCATCTCTCTGCCTCTTTTCATTGTTTTTGTTGATTTCCTCACAATAGCCAGGTAAACACACTGGTCGCAGCATCCAGTGATTTTATTTGTTAAATTTTCTCTTGACACGATCACAGAGAGGGAGTGTTTGGGGGGATTTAAAACGCGTCTTGGAAGTTGGGGCTTTTGTAACCAATAGGATTTCATCCAGCGTGGCGCCGGTGGCAGCCTGAAACAACGGCATCCGGACTGGGCGAGTTAGCAGCAGTCTCAAATCTTTGCCGCAGGAGCAGCAGTCAAGTTCTAGTAGAGGATAAACTGTTGCCTCGAATCAAACTTTGTCTTTGAACTTGCGGGAATTTTCGACCTCTTTCTTCTCGAGCACCCTCCTCTTCCTCCTCCTCCTCCTCCTCCTCTGCCCTCAGCGCTTGGAGGGTGAAGAGATGGAGAGCAGCAGGTGACTGACCGCTCGGATCCGCTTCAGGACGCCTACTGGGGTTTTACTGGATATACTGGGGATACCCAGGGCCCCGACGAAGGATGGTGAGTAGGCTGCGCACTGCGCCTCTACATAACTTAGGAGAGTCCGTGCATGTGGACATGCATGCGTGTGTGTTTTACAGCATCTTCTGCCTTTCCTGTGCCTCTCGGTGGTTTCGCGTCAACTTCCTTACGTCCTACTATTCCACACGCTCGCGCGCCCCCCACCGAGAGAGGGCCCGCTTTTGGCCGCGCTTCTTGTCACAAGATAGATAACGCTATCTGCACATCAGCTGCGAGCTCTCAAATCACAAGACGGCCTCTTTGAGGGCCTCGGCGTTTCACACATTATCTGTTTTAATAGGGATGTGATCATGTGCCTTATTCTTTCAAGAAAGGGGGAGAAAAACTCTAATTTGTGCGGCTTGCGTCTTTGGTCATGCCCCCACACACGGATGGTTGGCACAATTCTGAACGGGCCCGAGGCGACCACTCGCCTTTGGTTTTGTCGGGGTGGAATCAAAGTAGAGCGCTTCCTGCTGCGGAGAGCGTGAACTCTGCGCAGGTCCTGCCACTTAAGTGTGCCGAATACATGAGACCCACGTTTTTACATGAGGACCAGCTGTGCCTGGATTGTCCCACCAGGGGGGCCCAGAGCATCCGTGTTCAAGTCCACACACAGTCAGACATCATCCATCTGGGACGTTCCACTAATCATTCTTTACTTTAGTTTGCAAGGTCCCCCCTCATTGTGTTGCAGTCATCTGATTGCTTCTCCAAATATGCTGCGACTGTAAGAAAAGTTGGAAAAATGAGGGTCTTCTCAAAGGTGTTTCTCAGTCTCATGTACAAGCTAATTTTTACGAACTAACAACAGAATCAGGCGTCATTATCTTTTAATCTAACAATGAGCTACGTAGGAAAAAGTCATTTTTGGTTTCAAAGTAGCAATTTTGGTATCATTTTACGTATGAAATTCCTTTGAACGAATGTGATACAGGAATAAAGTAATCATCTAAATGTATTGTTTATATGACATGCAAACTGAAGTAGAAGGGCATAATTTGCTTACATGACAACTCTGGTGCTTTTTGTTCTGTTAATTTACTTTTACTAAATAAATTATTAGATAATAGCCAGGTAGCAATAGGAGTTTGGCCCAAATGTGGCCCCCAGTGGCATTTGATGTAGTCCACATTTAGCCTTAACTGATGGCACTGACCCATGTGACTGATGCCATGTGTCTACAGTGAATGGACCATATGTCAGATGTGTTGTGACATTTGGATTAGATCTGCTCCACACAGTGATAGCTGTGACTCATTTCAAGCCCAGCTCAGGACCTTTGGGCCATGTGTAACCCTCGATGGTGTAACTGAGCTATAAGTGCTGGAAAAAAGCCCAGAATAGGACCAGCTATGTCTGCTGGGAAATATGCCAATGAGTCCTGTGATACCTTTTTAAATACAGAACTGTAGTTTAATTAAAGTCACTGTATAATTTATATAGCACCAGTTCACAACAACAGTCGTCTCAAGGCACTCTAAGGTAAATTCCCTACAACAGAACACAGAGAACCCCCACAATGTGACGATCCCCCTTGAGGACACACTTTGTGACAGCGGGGTAGAAAAATTCCCTTTTAACGGGAACTGGCACAATCGGGCTTAGAGAGGGGCAGCAATCTGGGGGGGTGAGGGGGAAGAGAAAAATAAGACCTACACAGACAGTCTGCACTGTCAGCTCTCAGAAGGTGCACACTGACACACTGTCAGGAGGTCAGCAACACAGTGTTGTGCATGATTGTAGCAATTTTATTTAGAATTACATGTATATCTACAGAAACAGAAACCCTGAAATTAAATGTATTACTCTTAAAGGGTTGGGAATGAGGAATATCTAGATTTTTTTTTCTCGAGGAATGGCATCAGCATATCAGCTGGTTTTTCAATAAGTGCTTCAGCTCTCAGTTTAAGTTAGCTCAAGTATCTCTGTGGTGTTTCGTCCTGTACACTGATGATACTGGTGTCAAAATTGAGGACTCAAAATGCAGGCTGATGAACTGTTCATTTAGGCGGTTTGCAGAAAGTCCAAAAGTTTCTTTGCTTTTTCTGTTGTTAATCCTCACGGGGAGCTGTAATCTGTGAGGGGATTGTATATTTAAAAGTGTCCTGGATGGGAAAGTGAGATATAAAAGGAACTTTTTATGGAACTGGACATTGCTTTTCTTTTTCTCTTTAAATTAAATAGAAAAAAAACATTCCTAAACGTATCACTATCCTATTTCAACACAGTGACTTGCTGAGAGTTTTCCTTCCTACTTGCAAATATAATGCTGATTTTTGGCATTTTGAGTGAGCTTATGTGATTGAAAGGACCTTCCTTTTATGAAACTGAATTTTGATTGATTCCATTTTCATCCTTGGACATTACACAAACATCTCAAAAATCTGAATCTCTAATTAGATTACATTAGAATCTGTTTTGTTACTGTATGGAAAATTGGATTCATGGTCTTGGAATCTGATTTTTCATTTGTCTACATCAAAACCAATTGCAAATGCATTCTGAAGGGAGTTTAATACGCACAAAACTTTCATGCTTATGGACACAAATTGCAGCACTTCCCGTATGGAAAAAGGTAGGTGGGAGATGGTGGTGATGTGGAAGTCCCAAAACTAATAATTATTTATGCTGCATTTATACTTGCTGTTGACACAGTTGCATTAGACTGTGGTGTAAAATATGTGATGATTTCTAGTTGCAGCTATGTCAGAACAGCTGGAGAGTGCTTGCTGTGCCTTTTGCCTTCTGAATGCTTTCCTCAGCCAGCGCCCTCTCCTAAACCAAGCTAAAGATTTACAGAAGTGAGAATACATCTGATGCAAAAAAGCTCCTGCTGTGTGCAACATGTGAGAAAAGACCTGACCTGATTCTTACCATTTTTTGGTTTTTTTTTTTAAGGTAAACTATGATTTAAATGAAAAAAGCAACTGAACTGCAAATAACCAATAACATAAAAATTACTTGTTCCCCGTGGGGGTTGAGCTGTGGTCTCTGCTTGGGAGGATGAAGGGACTTAACAGTTCCTCTAGCCACTCTAAATGGTGACTTTTTCTGCCTTTAAAACTGGAAAAAGGGCACTTTATCTATTTTCAAATAAATCTATAGATAAGATATGTTAAATCATGTTTCATGTAAGCAAAAGGTGAATCAGTGCCCAGGACAGCAAATCAATAGATGAATTTTGCACCAACTGCCATGAGACTGTTGCAGCGGGTTCGACAAAAAGGGGTGATGGTGGTGTAAATCACAGGTTTGCAAGGGGCTAAGTTAAGGCACCAAAGACAACTTAGGAAAGGCTCAGAGTTTTGTTAAAAAGTCTGTTCTTTTCAGCAGTGGCCCTGCATGCAGAAAAATGGTGATAGCAAGGTGCCCTGTCAATGTGTTCATATTGCCATGGCTGGTTCCTCACACCTTCTGTTAGAAAGGCAGTATTGAGAATGGGCTGGCACAAATGCTTCCAAATAAAACACATCAGAGTTTAATTTGTGCTTCTTTTCACAAAAAAAGGACATTCCTTAAACATCTACAGGGAGAAACACATTGCACTACTATTTCACCTGAGACCGAATTGCCCCTTGGGTTGCTGAATGAGACCAGTTCAAAATTAGGAACCAATAAGTCATCTCTTGTACGGCAGCTTTCTCCGCCCTTCTGTAAAACATTTACTTCCCGTCACTGTTGGGCTCTTTAGACACATTCCATCAACGCTGTAGTTGACATTTAAGTGTGAAACAATTAGGTGAGGGATCAGCTGAGCTGGCAAAGAGCTGCAGGTCTGCACTGCAGGCCTGGAGGGGTTTTTCAGTTCAACATATCATAACTGTAATAGAGTTGTCCACCACCAAATAAAGACCGAGTATATCAGTCCACGTGCAGCCCAAAGCAGTGATGGATTTTTCTTTAAAGTTCACCACTCGAGGCACAGTGTGAGACTTGTTGAGACAGGAAGAGAGAAAGGTGCAATGTGGTCGAGGGCAGGAGGGGGTTGGATCGCTCCCAGTATTTATTATTGATCTTTGCATTGTGCTTCCACTTTGATGGCCTCAAAGAGTGAGCCAAAGTGTGCTGCAGAAGGAAGTGCTTGAAGACGTGAAGTGAAGAGGAGATCAAACAGATGGTTTCATTTTCAACTACTTCTGCTAACGGAAAGGCAGTTTTAATGAAGTTCATCCATTTGGGGGGGGGGCTTTAGAAATGAGCTCTTAATTGAGATTGGTTTAATTCTATGTTGCTCTCTAAAGAGCTAAGTTAGCCTTCTGTGTCTGTGTGTTTGTGTACGTATCTGTGCGGCGTATTGCGCAGTGCCACTGGCATTCTTGGTTAATTTGAGCGGGATAATCATTTCCCTTGATTGCTTACACGCTCACTGGAACACAACTTGGATGGGTTGTATTGTTTAGCAAATTAAGTTTTTGTTTGTTTTGGGGGTTTTCTGCAGAGGGAACTCTGATGTTGTAGTAATGACATACAGCAGTGAGACTGGGAGGAAGAAGTCCGCTCATGAGCGTCAATGATTTTTTTTTTTTTTGTCTTTGCTAATATTAGATTTCTGAGAAAGTATGTTCATAGTCATCTTATACAATAATACAGTAACTAACCAGTGATTTAGAAAAGGAAAAAAAAAAGCTTGGGTTGTTCTTTAAAACATTACAGCTAGCTGTAGTGGCTTGCATTAGCGATGCGGCCAACATGCCAAAGTGCCAAAACTGCAGTTCCTATAATGGCTACTTGAAGCTGGCGCAAGACATGGTCAAGGTGAATATTTCAGAAACTGTTAATATGCTGGGATTTTTATGTACAGCCATCTACAGGGTCTACACAGAATTGTCAGAAAAAGGGAAACTATTCAGGGCGCAGCAGTTCTCTGTTCAAAAATGCCTTGTTAGAGGTCAGAGGAGAATGGCCACACTGCTTGGAGCTGATAGGAAGGCAACAGTAACTCAAGTAACTACTGTACTTGTTACAGTCAAGGTACACAGAAGAGCATCTCCGAAAGGACAGCACATTTAACCATGAAGCAGATCTGCTACAGCAGCAGAAGACCACACTGGGTGACACTCCTGTCTAAGAACAGGAAACCGAGGCTAGTTCTACTGGCTCACTAAAACCGGACAACAGAAGATCAGATAGTGTAGTGATTTACACATTTGGCTCCCTGGTTTGATTCTGGAAGGAAATTCAAATCTCCAGTGTCAGAAATCACAATGCAAATCACACACACAATACAGTCTACTTGTACGTTTATGAGGTTTATAGTAATAATACTGCATATAATGATTTCATAATAAGGTCTGCCGTGAATATGCCAGAATTTAAACCACAGCATTGATGAAGGGCTAAATATTATGAGAATTGTCATTGAGGATACCAATATTTAGCTTAAACTGAATTTAAAATAAGCTGAAATACCCACATTTCTGACAGCTGCCTCTGCAAACCAGAAGCGAGAAAGCAGAAAAGCATGCCCTCAGACAAGGCTAGAGTTATAGTGGCATTTTTTTCACGTCAGAATCTTTTCTCTGTCACCTTAGGCATCTCCAGACCTGTGGTTTCTCATCATTAACACCTCAGACCCGTTCATATTTTAAAAAAAAAAGAAAAAAAAAAGAAAAGAAGAATGATGGTGAGCTGGAGTCCCATCTGCACTGGCTTGTACCCCCCACTTTTTTTGTGCCTGCAGAGAAATTTCAAAAAGACACATCCATTCTGACTCAGAACTGAGACTGCGGCTGTGTAAAAAAAAAAAAAAAAAAAAAGGTAGGCCACATTTCAGGGAGCATTGTTAATTTTTAAACACTGCTCTCTCCTGAATCACACTGTTTTCAAGCGAACCTGTTCACTGTGAATGGTTTTAATCTGTAGGGTAAAACTGTGTGTCTGCACAGCGCTGTTGTTGTTGGTTTTTGGTAAATATACACACATGCCATCAATCCAGAGACTGCAACTAAGTTAGGGAGTCCTCAGGTGTAACAGTCATCATTCAGGGGACAGTTTTAAAGGTAGTGAAAGGATTTATGGGTAAAGCAAAGAAATGTCAGTGTAGGTGTTGCTGAGAAATAAAGCTCTTTTTGTCTGGAGAGCAACACTTTCATAAGCAGAGCATTTGCAGGCAGACGTGCACACAATGCAGATGCTATACACGCAAAGCAGTCATACCTGAACACACTGAGAGGTTTCTTCCTTGCAAGATGGCTCGCGCACGCACACACCTAGATACAAGCACAATCTTATAGATCAGAGAATTTTTATTTCCTGTAATTGAATCATCTGAAGGCTTTTAATCTCGGCAGATAAAAGGCCGATAAAAGCTCAGTCAGCATGTAGAAGATTACTGTTGAATACACAGATGCTTCAAAATACAGCAAATCCACTTTCTTTCACACTCATCTTATTCACATGGTTTATGATCACCTCTCCAGGCCAGCACAGCACTAACTAAAACTACTGCAGAGAGAAGGACAAGATATTCAAAATAGCAACAGGTCATAGCAGTCTCAAGTATTTGTTCCACTCTTTGTCATTGCAAATGACTTCGACAAAGATTTTGCTGACACAGACTTTCAGCTGTTTGAGTGATTATTAAATGGCTTAAGTGGGATTATTTCCCTAAACAAAGTGATATGTAAAGAAAAGAAAAAGCACCCTTCTGTGTGCAGTGAAACCAGAAGGTGTTTAGATGCATGTCGGGGCATGCTCCTAATGAGACGGCTGAGGATGTCCTGGGGGGTCTCCTTCCATACCTGGACCAGGGCATCACTGAGCTCCTGGACAGTCTGAGGTCCAGTCAGCTCAGACTCATTAGAGGGCATTGGTCCCTCAGGCCACCCTCATGAAGTCTGTGATTGTGTGGTCAAAGGCATTTAACACCAGTGGCCTGCTGGAGGTCATTTTGTAGGATTCTGGCAGTGCTCATCCTGTTCCTCCCTGCACAAAGGAGCAGATACTAGTCCTGCTGATAGGTTAAAGGACCTTCCTTCTATGGCCCTGTTCAGCTCTCCGTGAAATCAAAAGAGGGCAGAACCTTTCTAATCCTTAAAAAAAAAATCCTGATGGAACATCTTACAGCAAATTAGATTAATTAATAACATTGTCGTCTTCCTTTTTTGGCTTGTCCCTTTAAGGGTCAGATTATCTGCCTCCTGTCACCCTATCCCTAGCATTCTCTTCTGTCACACCTATCATCTGCATGTTTTTCACTACATCCATGAATCCTCTCTGTGGTCCTCTTTTCCTCCTGCCTGACAGCTCCATATTCAATATCCTTTGTGCAGTATATCCTCCATCACCTCCTCTGCACATGTCTAAACCATCTCAGCTTTGCCTCTCTATCTTTGTCTCCAAACTGCTCAACCTGAGCTGTCCCTGTAATGTACTCATTTCTAATCCTGTCCATTCTGCTCATACCCAACAAAAATTTAAGCATCTTCAGCTCCACCCCCTGTCTTTTTCTCAGAGCCGCCATCTCCAAACCATACATCATAACAGGTCTCACTACCATCTTCCAAACCTTCCCTTTCACTCTTGCTGTTGTCCTTCTGTCACAAATCACCTCACTGACACTCCACCCAGCCTGCACTCTCTTCTTCACCTCTTCTGTGCACTGTCCATTGCTTTGGATGGTTGACCCCAGGTATCATCTGCCTTCACTATATCTACTCCTTGCATGTTCACCTTTCCACCTGTCTCCCGCTCATTCACACACACGTAACCTTTCATTCCTCTTCTCTCCAGAGCATACCTCCGCTAGCCAGGCTCTCTTCCACCCGTTCCCTCCTCTTACTACAGATCACACCAAACATCAGAAGATGGATGGACTCAGGAACTCATATCCATTGCCAGTGAACACGGTTCATTAGTGTATCCATGAATGCATGTTAAAATTCTACAATATGAATAATAAACAAGATCCAGAAGAGTGGGCCACTACCTTTGTATCAGCACTTTGTGACAGTGCACATGGAATGGGTAACTTGAACATCTGCAATGATAAATGACAAACCATATGCACTACTGCATGTATTGCAGTTGAAATCATATATCAAGCAAGAATAATACAATGGTTGACTTTCAAAACTGCCGAAAGTATTTTGTGTGAGTGTGAATATAGAGCAGTTCAAAAATATATGCAAAGCTTGTAACATTAGGTTTTCACCTCAAAATGGCAAGCTGGTGTTATAAGAGGTTGTGTTGAATAAAAAGGTAAATAGATTTGCTTTCTTAAGCCAAAAGGCTACATCTCGTGCCTGAAAGCACCTCAAAAGCCATTTGAATCTCAACTGGCATTTTAGAAAAAAGATGTGTATTCAGCAGATGAGTGTTACTTTTATTTGAAAACTAAGAATAGACTAAGTTAGACTATACTTAGTTTATAGACCCCCTCTACTAATTCAGTGTAAAACTGTGTCAAATCAGCTAACAGTGCCTGTTAGCGATCTACCCATAAATGTACAGTAGCTGCCATTGTTTTTCTTGGTACTGAAGAAAATATGACATGTTGATTCCTAGAGAAGTTGTGAAGTTATAAGAAGCATCTTTGTTCTCTGATCACTAAGTAGATGGATAATGAAATCACATCAGTGTTTTTTTGGACTTGAATTGCAGTAATTAGACACTGAAGGTTCTTAATATCCTGATAGCTTCCTCAAGCTGTTTGTCACAGCTGCTGCCATCGGTCAGCCTGTTGATCACATTGGAGAGGAGTCAGACCAAGATATATTTTTTTAAAGATCTGGCTTTTGTAAAGTTGTGTCTCACGTTATAGTAGTACAGTGCTATAAGTATGCGGTGTAAATTTAATTGTGCTTGTGTTTAAGAAGCTTTATTAGGCATCACAGGCAGCAACTGATCTAAAAAAAGCAAAACAAAAAACAATCAGCTGTATATGTTTAAAGAAGTCTCTTCCTGAAGAGTATGTAATCTCAAAGTAACCAGTTTACTAAATTCTACACACAGCATTTAAAATAGGCTACCTCTCCCCTCCAGTTGTCATTGCACATTTCCTGCAAACCGATGACAGGAGGGTAGAGAGCATTTTGTGAACCTCGACAGCATTCCCGTCTGGCCCATGGGATTTGCAGGATGATTTATTCGGCGTAGCTCAGCTGATGGGAAAAAACAACTCATTTGTATGCAGGTAGAAAGTTTGTTTGACAGCTGGATAGGACTAATGCTAATGACAAATGGGAGAGAATAAAGAAAAGTTGAACACACACAGCAGCAAAAAGGGTCCAGTGTCCATTCTGAAGCATTTTCAGAGCTGAAAATATGACTGCAAACTTTTGGTGCTGTGCACTTTGTTTTATAGAGGGAGAAAACTGAAGTCAGAAAGTAACTGTTATGGAGTTTGCAGTGATGGCTGAAAAAAAAAGTCAGCCACAAGCTTACTGGTTCTTCTAGAGTGTTTGTTTGCATGTGCACATTTATACCCCCAGGCTGATGTTCATTTATAAGACCATTTGGTGATGTGTGTGATACGTCTGATGATGGACTGTTACCTATTCAATTCAATTCAATTCATATAGCGCCAAATCACAACAAACAGTCGCTTCAAGTTGCTTTTTATTGTGGGTAAAGACCCTACAATAACACAGAGAAAACCCAACAGTCAAAACGACCCCCTATGAGCAAGCACTTGGCGACGGTGGGAAGGAAAATCTCCCTTTTAACAGGAAGAAACCTCCAGCAGAACCAGGCTCAGGGAGGGGCAGTCATCTGCTGTGACCGGTTGGGGCTGAGTGGAGAGAGACAGGACAAAAGGCATGCTGTGGAAGAGAGCCAGAGATTAATAATAATGATTAAATACAGAGTGAAGTATAAACAAGTAAATAAAGGTGAATGAGAAGAAACCCCCCAGCAGCCTAGGCCTATAGCAGCATAACTAAGGGGTGGTTCAGGGTCATCTGATCCAGTCCTAACTATAAGCTTGATGAAAAGGAAAGTTTTACGCCTTGAAAATAGAGAGGGTGTCTGTCTCCCGAATCCAAGCTGGAAGCTGGTTCCACAGATGAGGGGCCTGAAAGCTGAAGGCTCTGCCTCCCATTCTACTTTTAAGTATCCTAGGAACCACAAGTAAGCCAGCAGTCTGAGAACGAAGTGCTCTATTGGGGACTGTGTGTTTGTGTCTACGCTTGTATTAATCACCCTACAGCAATGCTAACATGCTCACAGAGTCACATTACAGAGGCTCACCTCAAAAGAGAAAGCATTGCATGACAAGGTTCAGACTTTTTTTTTTTTGATGAAGGTTGAATCTAGTACAGACTTTTTTGAAATCATGCTTATTATATAAGACTTCACTATTTATGTTCAATAGCAATCCATGGAGTAGTCTGTTGAATTATTGTTCAATCACATCTTTATTGTTTGATTCCAAATCCACTGTGGTGGTGTATGGAGGCAAAACTTCAAAGATTGTGTCATTGTCCAAATACTTATGGATCTAACTGTATTCAAGAAGTTAGTGTGTGTGCAAAATGTGGCTAATATTGAGTCTGCTTGATTTCAGGATAAAGTTACAGTTACACTAGGGGAAACAGTGGTTGGAAAACCGCAGCACAACCAAAATTGCCGCAACTGTGTGCAATGAACTTGCAATCTTGATGCTTTTGAAATGTTTGCTTTGAAGGTTGGTGACCAATTCAATTTCAATTCAATTCAATTTTATTTTTATAGCACCAAATCACAACAAACAGTCACCCCAAGGTGCTTTATATTGTAAGGTAAAGACCCTACAGTAATTACAGAGAAAACCCAACAGTCAAAACAGCCCCCTGTGAGCAAGCATTTGGCGACAGTGGAAAGGAAGAAACCTCCAGCAGAACCAGGCTCAGAGATGGGCAGCCATCTGAGATGCAAAGAGATGCCTCACAGATAAGTTGTGCTCATTGGTGCAGACTGGTTCAGACTGATTGCAACATGTTGCATTGTGCATGCTCAACCTCTGGGCAACCAGGAGGCAGTTTCAGCTACTTGCAATCAGTCTCCAGCAGTAAAAAAATTCAGTGCAATCCCCTGGCAACTTCTGATTTTTCTTATTGTAAGACGTTGCTGTCCCATTTTTATTCTAGTGTGACTGAGCCAAAATGGGCTAGGTATGTATAGTCACTGTATGTTTAAGGTCAGGGATGGTCTGCAGAGAATGATTGTTGGTTAAAGAGAGTATGACAGGGGGAAAGTTAATGGAGAGATGCAAAGAAAGACAGCATTGTGATTATTTTATCTCTAAGCAGTCTGAAATTGATTTTCAAGGTTCTTGGAAAGACAGTGGCCCACATTCATAAAACTGCCTTTTGTTACACTGCCAAACTCCACATTTATCAATTTAGTCTTTGTTGGAGCCATAAACAAAGCTCTAACTTGGTTCTGTTTACAGCAACTTATTTCAGACTCTATTTGGAAGCCTACTGGACTTCAAATCCAGATGCCCTAAAGATTGCCTGTGTCAAATCTTTCAGCCTTATTTATATCTATGTTTTTGTTACACCGTGCTTCCTTTTAATATGAATTCAAAAATCTAAATTCCTTCAGTCTATATACTGCAACAGTGTTCATATCAAAACTGGTCAAAGTTTCAGACAATGAGTTCAGTGTATGTCTGAATTATCCCTTTCAGCCAAAAGCTCAAGCTTCACACTCAACACTCAGTTTCAGGTTTTTTCTACTCTTGGCTTTGTATAATGCCAGGTAGAGCAGGTATCCCTTTCAGGAACACAACCAAATAACTTCTAATATAATCAAGAACTCACACTCTCTGGATTAATAAGGCTTGGGTGAGATTGTCCAGAATGAATCAGGCTGTATTGTATCTGTACCGTTCTGCCCCAACGCCTTGCCAGGATCAACAGCAGTAAACTCCTCTCCAACATACCATATGGATACAGAGTTCCAGTTAACTCTGTATGGTTGTTTGAAGTATGGTAAAACTGTGAAATAAAAATACAATTCTTTTCATAGGGCGACTTAATAGAGTGTTATAGAAAATAACTTAGAAGCTAGGTTAGCTTAGCCAACACATATCGTAACATGAATATGATATTCTACCAAAGGTTTTCAAAGCTCTGAACTAAGTGAATAACATTGATCTCATTATATGCACACTCACAAGCATATAGTAAATGCAGAAACGCCAACGATGCCTTCAAGGGCTAACTTGAGGCTCAGAAGACAACAAATCGAACACCCAGGAGTAGTGCGCCGCAGGAGAGGGTCATTAAACAGAACAGTAAAATTTCTTGCATTCTGGCATTTTTCATTGTGCTTTTTAATGAAAGGAAAGTTGACGAAGTTAAATTTCAGGATTTTAATTTTGATTGTAATAAAATACATTTCTGAGAGTATTATGAATGATGCAGCATCATGAGCCACTGTATGGCATGATAGTTGTCACCTTCAACCACCACAGTCAGCTGCTTCTCATCCACAAATAGAAGTTTGTGTTGTAGACTGTTTGCCTCCATTTCTAATGCCTAGTTAATGGATGCCATCGAGGAAGTTTGTTCTTTTGTAAAACCTTAACCAACTAATCAAGATGCAATGCTAGCATTTTATGGGCAAACTGTCTCATCTGTAGGAAACAAAATGACATAAGTATCATTTCATTTGGATTCATCATATTATCATCATACTATCTTCACCAACTAAAAAAGCAAGCAAACAAACAAACAAAAAAGGTTGGATTTTTGGTGTAGAAGCAGCTATAAATAATTATTTTGGCCATTTTGCATTTCCCTCCTATTCATTGAGCTGCAGCTGATTTTTAAAGCAGGATTAGCAGGGAGTTGGATGGCTCACCTTTGGTTTTGAGGACCAAACCCCTGCCCACCTTCTCTTAAAACCTGTTGTTATGAGGTATCTGTTTATGAGAAATGGCCAGTTAGAATAAAGTAGACGTAAAGACTTGTTTTAGACAATGAATGAGTAAGGATTATTTTGAACTGTGACTCATACAAAGCAACTCTAATAGTGTCCAAGAATAAAATTGTGGTTTTGAAAATGAGAAGAAAAAGAGCTCAACACTCACATTATTGGTATTTGTCAACTTTAAACAATAAACACAGTCACCTATGATTTGTAGTTCACTGATGACTCCATTAATCTGTCATGGAGAGATCTGAGACACAATACCTTGATGAATAAGGGCCAGTCTGTCTACATAAGCTTTAGGGAGTTTTGAGGAATGTTAATGGATTATTTGGAAAATATGTCTTCTGTTCACCCTCATTTTAAGGCTGTTTTTAGGACCTTTGATGTGCTTATGAAAAGTGACATTGTTCCAATTGCTTCATTTGGCCCTCCAAATACATAAAAAGAGGTGATACTGACATTTACAGGATTAGGGATACTATTTTAAGAATTTCTGCTTGGGAATATTCTATAAGATTCACTTTATAGCATACTTTGTGGATTGAGTCACACACTCTGTCTATGAATAAAAACTTTAGTCAGGTAGAGCTGGGAATCCTGTCGAACAAGTTGGACTCATTCTAAATATATAATTTACCATATGATTGATTGTCTTTATTCTTTTCTAGTAGTTACATAAATACCCAGCCACACTGAGCCTTAGAAACAGAGCACAAATGACCATATCATTAATGGACATTTAAAGTGGACATAAAACACTACATGTATGCATCATTTACAACATATTCCCACTCTAAAATTTGAAAAATTACAGACTTAACACTGTCTTTAAAATGGAATAAAAAAAAAAACAGTTCTCTTGTTTAAGTACAGAATGACATTACTGGGTTGATTGGATGTTATTAGTAGTCCCACATTGGTTTATGGTAATTAATGGACTCAGTGCACTGTAAACCCTGATGAGTTAGTTCAACTCAAATTATTTGAGGAAACCGATTGCCTTGAATCATTTAAGTTCATTAACTCAAACATTTAAAGCATGAAAAAATTACTCATTATGAGTAAAAGTCTCGATATTTTGTGTTAAAGCAGTTTGGATGAATAAAGCCAAAAATGCTCTGATTTGATTAAAAGGAACTATAACTTCAGGACGGGATGCGAACCTGTGCTGTTAGCACCGCCACGTGGCATGTGTGGTTGCCTGCTCTTCCATTGAGCCACCCAGGCACTCATGATTGCCTCTTTTTTTAAATCTACAAATGTACTTATACAAAAATTATTTTTTAAAATAGTTAATTTTCTGTGAATCAACTTATTTAACAGATACTGACTTAATTAATTATTCTATCTTTTTGATATGATCAACATCAAATCTTTACACTGTGGGGTATCGTTAACAGTTATCTGCATACATATTTTGTATGTGATTATTTAAAAACTGAAATAGAAACAACAACTGAAAGATGAAAGATGAAGTGGTATTTACATTTTTTGTAATGATATAAGGTAAACTCCAAGAAAATGAGTCATTAGAGCAAACTGGAAATATATTACCACTACTTAAAATACTCAGTAAATTTAAGTGTACTCAAAACAACTGAGTTACAACTTCAACAATTCATTTTTAATTCTATTTATTTTATGGAAATGAGTGGCTCCAACTTTTTCAGCAGATTAAGTTAAATGAACTTACTTCTTTTATTAAGATAAACTGTTAAGGTTTGCAGTGTGGAAATCTAAAACTAAAATGCTAGAACTAAAACTAAAAAGCAGGTTAAGGGGGTCAGTTTTGTATTGTCACCAGCTGAAGCAACAAATTTCATAGGTTTTTCCATCCATCCATCCATCCATCCATTTTCTGCCCCTTACCCAGGCCTGGGTCATGGAGGCATTGAAGTGAAGAAGCCCAGACTTCCCCCTCCAAGGGGCAGCTCCTACAGGCCTTGGGGGGAATGTGCAGCTTAAAGCAGATAACTCGAAAGCTGGAGAGTAAATGATATCTCACTAATGAGATGCTAATGAGAAGATCTTCATTTAGCCCAAAAAGAGTTTTTTTTGCTCAAAAAAAAAAAACCCTCCGTAAAGCTAGGACATAATTGATTAAAAAAAATAAGCTGTAGCCAGGCTAACAAAGAGTCTGAACTCTGTTGAGCCTAGTATTCCTTTTACTTTAACTAGTAATAACTTCATGAATTTCCTCACAAATAAAATTTTAAACATTAGAAAAAGTAATATTCTTAACCATTTCACAGATCTATCTTTGTGTACATCTACAGTACTTTACTTAAAAAGCCATCACTTGACCCAGCTGTCTTAGCTAATTATAGGCCAATCTCCAACCTTTCTTTTATTCTAAAATATTCTTGAAAGAGTAGTTTTAAAACAGCTAACCGATCATCTGCAGAGGAATGGTTTATTTGAAGAGTTTCAGCCAGGTTTCAGAATTCATTACGGTACATAAACAGCATTAGTGATGGTTACAAACGATCGTTTTATGGCCTCTGACAGTGGACTCATATCTGTGCTTGTTCTGCTAGACTTCTGTGCAGTGTTCGATACTGTTGATCATAATATTTTATTACAGAACTTAGAACATATCATAGGTATTAAAGATATTGCGCTGCAGTGGTTTGAATCATATCTATCAAATAGATTACAATTTTTTCATATAAATAGGGATTTACATGAAATCCCATTTCACACAATCCTTCTTCACACACTAAGGTTAATTATGGAGTTCCACAGGGTTCTGTGCTAGGACCAATTTTATTTACACTATATATGCTTCCCTTAGGCAATATTATTAGAAAGCATTGCATGCATTTTTATTTTTATGCAGATGATACCCAGCTTTATCTATCCATGAAATCAGATGGCACACATCAATTAGTTAAACTGCAGGAATGTTGTAAAGATATGAAGGCCTGGATGACCTCTAATTTCCTGCTTCTAAATTCAGAAAAACCGAGGTTATTGTACTCTGCCCTACAAACCTTATAAACATGGGGTCTAACCAGACATTTGTTCTGGAATTACCTTGCTCTCCAGTAACACTGTGAGAAATACTGAAGTCATTTTTTGACCAGGATATGTCCTTTAATGTACATATTAAATAAATGTGTAGGACTGCTTTTTTGCATTTGTGCAGTATCTCTAAATTTAGAAACATCATGCCTCAGAGTGACACTGAAAAGCTAATTCATGCATTTATTGCTTCCAGGCTGTACTACTGTAATTCATTATTATCAGGCTGTTCTAAAGGCTCCATGAAAAGCTTTCAGCTGATTCAAAATGCTGCAACAAGTGTACTGACAGGGACTAGAAAGCAAAAGTATATTTCTCCCATATTGGCTTCTCTTCATTGGCTCCCTTTTAAGTCCAGAATTGAAATTTAAATTCTTCTCCCTACATCCAAGGTTTTGAATAATCAGGTCTCACCTTATCTTAAAGACCTCATAGTACTGTATCACCCGAGTAGAGCACTTCACTCTCAGACTGCTGGCTTACTTGTGGTTCCTAGGATATTCAAAAGTAGAATGGGAGGCAGAGCCTTCAACTTTCAGTCCCCTTTTCAGTGGAACCAGCTCCTAGTTTGGATTTGACACACCCACTCTATCTTTAAGATTAACCTTAAAATTTTCCTTTTTGATCAGGCTTATACAGTGCCTTGCGAAAGTATTCGGCCCCCTTGAACTTTTAAACCTTTTGCCACATTTCAGGCTTCAAACATAAATATATAAAATTTGATTTTTTTGTGAAGAATCAACAACAAGTGGGACACAATCGTGAAGTGGAATGAAATTTATTTGATGTGTCAAACTTTTTTAACAAATAAAAAACTGAAAAGTGG